>PVJL010008006.1:0-58564 GCA_004026885.1 Lyroderma lyra
ACTCAGCTGTAAGAAAAGATGAAATATTGCCATTTGCAACAAAACGGATGGACCTGGAGATCATCATGCTTAGTGAAATAAGCCAGACAGAAAAAACAAAGAACTGTACGACTTCACACATATGCAGAGTATAAAACTGAAAGCAAAGAAAAAAGAAATGAACAAACAAACAAATAACCCATGGACACAATCAATAGTTTAATGTTTATTTGGGGACGAGTGGGTCAGGGAGGGGAGAAAGGGGGAGGGGGTGGGAGAGGAGGGGGGGAAGCTAAATATAAGGTGATGGAAAGAGAAGTCACATTAGGTGGTGAACTGATTATACAACAAGTTGACAATGCACTGTAGAATTGTATGCCTGAAACCTATGTAATTCTTGCTAACAGATGTCATCCCAATAAGTCTAAGAATAAAAATGAAAAAAAAGTGCCTTAAGTAAGTGCTTATTAATAAATATTTGTTTCCCCAATATATGCTTTATTTCTGATCCACTATTTGTCCTTTGAAGTCTGAGTTTTCTGGCCCTGTACTGATATGCACAGCTATGTGACACTACGTTTGAGTAAAGCTGCCCCAGCATCTCCGGTAGTTCACTGGGAAGGTGTATGGCATCATCCTAATAATCACACCCACTAAAATTTTGTTGCTTATTTTCACAAATGAAAGCAAATTAAAATAGTGATTTAGGCATCTCAGTTTTGAGCAGTAAGGTAATGAGCAAGCCAAGGGGATTACTTTCCTTGTTACTAAAACAGATCCATCTATTACGTCTTTCAATTCCTGCAGGGAACCGGAAAATGCATTCATTTATCTCCTCTGTTGGCCCAGCAGGTTGTGATCTGGGCTGTAGATTATGAAAATTACAGGAAACTGAAGTTGCCCTGAAATGAAGCTTAGGAGGTCCTTATACATGGAATGACGTGGAGGAGAATTTCCATCATAAAACTGTAAAATAGGAGTAAAAAGAAATCTCTCAATTTTTGAGCTGAGGCTTTTTGAACTAGCCAAGGTAAGAGATTCCTCCTTGTAAATAGAAGTTTCACATGCTGGAATATTGATATATTACTTCCACACCTAACTAAATCTGATTCCAATCTGACAGCAAACTTTGTGTCTTCTAAGATGACAAAACACGAAGGCCCTCTCTGGGGAAATGGGAAAGTAAGTGAAGAGCAATGATTTGGTGTCAGCACTAAATAAAGAGGTTAGTTAGAAACTGTAAATTAACAAAGTCACTTTGCGATTGGTAGCAACATTACTTTTATGATTTTTTTAATGTTTTTTTTATACTTGTGCAATTTTAATTTTCAAATTTAACATTTCACAACTGTACTTCCAATGCATAAGAATAACCCTTATAATAAACATTTTTAAAAGTAACAACAACTTCAGTGAAAAATTTTCTGACTTTTCTAATGTGACTTTAAGTATCTGACCTTATTATGGAGGAACCACAGTCCAGTTTATGTAATGTATTCTGGGATTCCCCACGGAAGGTGAAAATAAAGTCTTTGATTTTAAAAAGCATGTAATTTGATCCTGGCTATATAGGTCATAGGACTCTTCATTGTGATGTGATCTTACTAACTATAAAAGTCAGTATTAATGAACTGAAGAATATATATGCAATGTTCAAATCCGACTTCTAGCAAAAGCATATTCTGAAGTCAGCACATTACCTCAGAAAAGCCATATACAGCAGACTCAGAAATTCAAATGTACATTTATAATTGAGATATAATTGACACATAACACTGTAAATTTAAAGTGTACATGTTGATTTGATAGATTTATATATTGCAATACAATTACCACCATTGTATGAACTAATACCTATATCTAAGTGTGTTTCTTTCGAATCATCTGTTGTTCTTTGAATCTCAATTACAGTTAGCAAAATGTGTTTTGATTTCTCAAATTTTTATTTAATATAGTGGCCAGAATTCCTGTTTGTACTCCACTTTCTGACTTTCTGGGCAGCTTTTGTTTGTATATTATCAACCTGGTTTTGATTTTTGCACTCATGAAGTCTGTGAGTCCTGTGACTGAGGAGTTCGACCTCAGGAACCACTGACTCTACAGGGGAAGGAACTAGGTTGAGTAGAAAGTGAAACTTGAGAGAATGATTCAGTTGACTTCTCCCTGGTTTGTTTTAGAATCTAGAAAGATTTCTGGTATTCTGGGAATAGCATGAGAAAAAACCATATACATAGGGGATTATTAATACTACAAAGTTTCTTCTAAACAGACTAATGTATACCTTTATACTAAAAATGTAGTCTCTACCTTTTTGAAATCACAATAAAAAGAGAATTAATTGGAAAATTTGGGAGTGTAAACAAAGTAGTAGCCAGAGGAAAAGTTTTTATCCTAACACATGAAGTTTTACATGTGTATTTAAAAGGAAAATTTAGTTAAAGAGAGAAAAGAAGGGAGATAGAGAAAATAGGGCATTCTGGTTTTTAAATAAACTTATTATTTTGAATTAATTGTAGATTCACATGCAGTTGTTAAAAATAATACAGGGAGCTCTTGCGTTCATTTTACCCAGTTTCCCCCAATTGTAACACCTAGCAAAACTACAGTACCTGTGCTTTAGATTTTGATGTGGTAAGGTAAAATGTACTATGAATATAGTGTGGTGATTGTTTGCATAAGAAAGACGTGTCTGTGAGGAATTAACATCTTGATTCCACTTAGGTCAGGGCAATTTCATGGAGAATACAGGACTTTAGAAAGAAGCTGACTAAGACAGTTAAGATCAGTGAGCCAGGGTGGAATATGTTCGAGGCCCAGAAGACAATCTGGAAAATTTGGAAGTTAACAAAGACATGAAAAATAGCTGAGTAATTCTATGAGGCCAGAATACTTTAATACCAAAACCAGATAAAGACATTAAAAGAAAACTATGGAACAATCTCTCACACGAACATAGAAGCAAAAATTTTCAACAAATGTTAGCAAATTGAATCCAACAATGTATAAAAGTCATTGTACACCATAACTAAGTAGGATTTATCCCAGATACACAAGGCTGGTTCAACATTCAAAAATCAATTAACATAATTCATTACATCAACAGACTAAAAAGAAAAAGTCACATGATCATATCGAAGGTACAGAAAATGTGTTTGACAAAATCCAATACCCATTGATGATAAAAACTCTCAACAAACTAGGAACAGAGAAAAACTTCCCTCACTTGATAAAGAATTGGTATGGAAAACCTACAACTAACACATACTTCATGGTGAGAAAATGGAAGCTTTCTCATAGATCAGGTACAAGACAAGGATGTCCTTTCCCCCCACTACTTTCAACATTATACTAGATGTTCTAAATAGTGAAATAAGAAAAATAAATAAAAGGTGTAAAGATTGGGAAGGAAGACATAAAACTGTCTTTTTTTGAAGATAACGTGAGTGTCTATGTGGAAAACATGAAAAAATCAACCACAAAACACTCCAAGGACTAATAAGTGATTATGGCGAGGTTGCAAAATACAAGGTTTATATACAAGAGTCAATCATTTTTTCATATCCCAGCAATAAGCAAGTGAAATTTGAAATAAAAACCACAATATCATTTGTATTAACATCCAAAAAATAAAATGCCTAGGTATAAATCTAATAAAATATGTACAAGACCTACTAAGGAAAACTGCAAAACTCTGATGAAAGAAATGGAAAAACAAACAAACAAACAAACAAACAAACAAAACTAGAGAAATGGAGAGATAGTCCATGTTCATAGATAGGAAAACTCAATGTTGTCAAGATGTCAGTTCTTCCCAACTTAATCTATAGATTCTGTCCAATCCTGATGAAAATCTCAGCAAATTTTGTGGATTTTGACAAATTGATTCTAAAGTTTATATGGAGAGAGAGCCAAAAGACACAGAATACACAATATAATATTGAAGGAGAAGAACAAAGGTGGAAAACTGATGCTACCTGACTTCAAGACTTTCTATAAGCCTAAGGTAATCAAGACAATATGGCATTGGTAAAAGAAGAGGCAAATACATTTATGGAACAGAATAGAGAGCCCAGGAAGAGATCTACATAGTCAACTGATCTTTCATAAAGGAGCAAAGTCAATACAATGGAGCAAAGATAGTTTTCAATAAATAGTGCTTGAATAACTGGATATCCACAATCAAAAAGTTAAATCTAGACACAGGCCTTACACTTTTCACAAAATAATTAACTTGACATGGATCACAGATCTAAATGTAAAATGAAAAATTATAAAAAGTCCTAGAAGATAACATAGGAGAAAATCTAGATGATCTCGAGTATAGCAATAACTTTTTAGATACAACACCAAGACATGGTCCTTTAAATAAATAATTGATAATCTAGACGTCATTAAAGTAAAAATTTCTGCTCTATGAAAGACAATGTCAAGAGAATAAGAACACAAGGCACATACTAGGAGAAAAATTTTGCCAAAGATACATCTGAGAAAGTACAAAAAAACTCTTAAAATACAACAATAAGAACACACATAAATGGGCCAAAGACCTGAACAGACACCTCATTAAACAAGCTATACAAATGGCCAATAAACATATAAAAAGATGCTCTGCATGAAATGTCATCAGGGAAATACAAATTAAAATGACAATGAAATACCACTACACCTATAGTATGTCCAAAATCCTAAACATTGGAAACACGAAATGCTGGTGAGAATGTGGAGTAATAAGAGCTCTCATTCATGGCTGGTGGAATGCAAAATGGTACAGCCACTTAGGAAGACAGTTTGACAGCTCCATACAAAACTAAACATGCTCTTACCATATGATTCAACAAATGTGTTCCTTGGATTTTATTCAAATGAACTAAAAACTTAAACCCACAAAAACCTTCAAATGAATGTTTATAATAGCTTCATTCATAATTGCTAGAATTTGGAGGCAACCATGGTGTCCTTCAGTAGGTAAAGGGATAAATAAATAGTGGTACATCCAAACAATGAAATATTACTCAGCCCTAAAAGAAAATGAGCTATTAAGCCATGAAAAGACACAGATGAACCTCAAATGCATAACACTAAGTGAAGGAAGCCAATCCGAGAAAGCTATGTGCTGCGATTACAACTACCTGCTCTTTTGGAAAAGGCCAACTATAGCAACAGTATAAAGACCAGTGGTTGCCAGAGGTTAGCAGCAAGCAGGGATTAGGGGTGGTACACAGAGCATTTTTAGGGCAGCAAAACTACTCTGTTTTAATGGTGGATACGTGCCATTACACATTTGCCAAAACCCATGGAAGGAAAAACACCAAGAGTGAATCTATGGAATTTGGGTGGTGACGATATGTCTATGTAGGATCATCAACTGTAGCAAACTTAACACTCAGGTGGGTTGATAATGGGGGAAGGTATACGTACGTGAGACCAAATCTCTGGGCCATCTCCCTCAACTTTGCTGTAAACCTAAAACTGCTTTAAAAAATAAAATCTTAAAAAAAAGGAGTAGCTGAGTGATAGAAAAAAAAAAGTAGGAAAGGAAACAAATTGTATGGCTGTCTATTAAGCAAAAATGAATGACTATTATTTCTGGCAACAGTAAAATTCTTTCAGTGAAAGTGACAGCTAGAGAAGAAAATTTTAACAAGAGTCTTTCTGTGACACTTTAAAAATTCATGACAGAAGGTATTTGCTCACCAATGTTTTCTTCTATTTGTTATGCAGACAGTGTTACAATAAATAGCCTTGAGAAGCTGAATTTCTCTCCATCATCTATCTATATCTATTAATATCTATAAATGAAAGCTGGGTGTATTTTAAAAATTACTAGATGAAGTATTTCTGTCTTAGTTATTTTATCTTGTGTTTCAGTGATCCATCATAACTGTAATTTTGTCCTTTGTTCAATGAGAATAGCAAAGTTTCATTACATTTCATTGTCTGAACGTCTCTTACGGAGAAGTGGAATTCTGAGAGCTGGGCTGGGAGGAGAATTAGACAAACCTGAGGGTAATGCAGAGAGTGTAGCCAAAGAGCAAACCAGTGCTGCCCAGCCTCTGTGCACTCACTGTTGGGAGCGCCATTCACATAGAGAGAGAAGCAACACTGAGATAGAACCCACCTCTGAGGGTCAGGACAGACACTGGGGACTACCAACCAGAAGCCTTGGAAGGGAGGGCAGGAAATAGAGACCTGAGAGATTCCCAGAGCTGGTGCTGAAGCTACAGTCCCCATCCATGGGACAGCAATAGGCTTGCTATGGTAAGAAAGGACCTATTTGGAACAGCAAACTCCAAAGGGATATAAATATCATTCTCTGAATTAGCATGTAATAACTATAGTAATTTAAAATTCATAGGACATCAACTGGGCCATGCCATCCTTGTTTTATATGCAGATTCTCATGATATTGCAGTATTTGAACAGTATTTTTATTGTAATGCATTATATCCCCTTCCTCCCTGATTCCTTTCAGAGATGCTTTGAACACTTCTATCTGGGCTTGGCGAGAGCTCTCCTCACTGTGCCTTTGGGCATTGTGGAACCCTTTGCAAGTCTCTCCCCACTGATTGACATCCCAGTTTAGGCTGTAGCAGCTCCATTCAGGTGGGGGCCAGGAGCAGAAAGCTGAATGACCTGTGCCCTGTGGTCACTTCTCTTTTGTCTCTTTTTCAAAGGGACAATTTAGACATTTGTCCTCCCTATTTGTCTTTCTTTCATGTTCCCCCATTCCCAGACTTGCCTCGCACATTCTGGACCCTGAAAGAGAAGTTTGGTAAGATGCCAATACAGTGTGCTATGTGTCACATATGTCACTCGGAACTATTGCTATACATAGTCCCTTACATCATGACACTAAACCTAGACTTGCATAATAACACTGTGGGCACCATTTTCCATTTGAGGGCTTTATAACATACAGAGCATTAATACTGTTCTCAAATTTATGATTCCTCAATAAATAAAAGAAAATGTCTTCTATTTAATTTGATAATTGTTATTTGTGGTTAAAAATAAAACATGTAAATATACTCTTCAGGGAGACAAGGTATCCATAATAATATGTATGGTATGATTCCAACTTCTCAAAATATTTGGTTATGTCTATATATACCTAGACAATAAACCAAAGTATTTACAGTGTTTATTTCTATGTCATAGAGCTAGTTGATTATTTTCTTCTATATATTTTAAAATTAAATTTATGTACAAGATTGTTGCCATAGAGCATATCTAAATTTTTTGTTTGTTTGTTTGCTTTTTGGTATGTGGGCAGCTCCCTGGCCGGGGATCGAACCCAGGCCGCAGCACTGAAGGCGCCAGCGCCGAAGCCTTAAGCCACTACACCACCAGGGAGCTCCCCATATCTAAATTTTAACAACAAAAAATCGTATTGAGCTCTTGTCAATACAAAGTTATAGATAATTTTTGCCCTTTTTCAGAAAACACATCATTTCAAATAGTATAATACCCATAGACCAGGCATGAGCAAATCCAAAATAAATACACAGAGTTTTCACAATGTGAGTAACAACCTACCAGGGTGCATTCAAACATAGACGCTTACGCATAGAACGCCCCTGGAAGGGTAAAATGAGGGTGGTGAGGGGTTTGGCCTCTGGAGAGGGAAAATGGGCAGCTTTTTCTCTCATCTCCTTGAACTCTTAAGCGCTTTGGTATTATGTGAATTTTAGAAATTAAAAACAAATAATTATGAGGAAGATGCAGAATATAAAACTGAAAGCAACAAAGAAAACACGAACAAACCAAAAACCCATGGACACAATCAATAGTTTAATGTTTATTTGGGGACAAGTAGAGAGCGGGTGGGAGAGGAGGGAGGGGGGGCTAAATATAAGGTGATGGAAAGAGAAGTCACATTAGGTGGTGAACTGATTATACATCAAGTTGACAATGCACTGTAGAACTGTACACCTGGAACCTATATAATTCTTGCTGATAAATGTCACCCCAATAAGTTTAATTAAAAAAAAGAGAAAGAAAAATAAAAACATGAACTTAAATTCCCCTAACTACTCTTTTTGATCAACTTCTGGACCTTTACTTACACATAAAACTCTTATCCGTTGTTAGCTTAGATTGCTCTCATTTTTATTTTATTTTATTTTATTTTTTTACCTACAGCCAAAAAGCATAGTCTGTTCTATTGCCCTGTTTGGATAACAAATAACCAGAACCTGTTTTCCCACTAAATGTTTCACTGCTGAATGCTTTGGACAGCTTTCGCCTTCTTGGCAAAACCTTTCACAATGCTGCTATTAAAGCAGATGTAACTGCTGAGTCTGACCCTGCTTTCAGTTAGGTGAAGGTTGGTGCACAGAAAAGCCTTGAAGTTAAGATTAGGTTCGTAACAGAACAGTTACCAGTCAAGGGCTGGGTCGAGACATGCGTCTGTACAGGGCTTCATTCACGCAAGCTCACTTAGACAAGCCCAGTACTTCTCTCGGTTTTCAACTTTGCTCTTCTGATTTTCATTTTCATAAATGGATCTCTTTCTTCTGGGCGTGAAAAGACATGGATCAGATGCACAGAGAGAAGACGTGGAGTGACACGATGCAGCAAGACTGTTTGCTCAATAACAGAAAAGACGTGCACAGAAAAGAGGCATGGATCAGATGACCTCCCCGAATCCCTTCCACCCTCACCTCTGCATGTAAAACATTTACTTACATTGTTGGGTTTAGCTAAGCAGGGTTTGCACATTGTTCCCATGGTTACATTAGAACTATATGTGTTAATTTATAAATTTGACACTGACTTATGACAGGTGACTTGTGTGCAAAGACCGTAGTATTTAAACAGTTAGTGGGGAAATGAGGACATAAAGGAGCTAATGAACATGAAAAAAGTAGTAAAGCTTAATGAACTGGTGGCATCAATTAACTACCTCAGCACTCATGTAAATGTTTGTACGAGTCATATGAGTTCCTGTGCTTTTATTTACTTAATCAAAGGTTAAGAGCATTAAGAAGTGGGAAAAAAGTGGATCCAACATGAGAACTCTGAGAAAACTTAAAATGATTGTTATTACATTAGGGGAGGGGATGAAAGACTACTAGACTGAAACTAATTCTGCAATGAGGAAGACAGAGTATTAAAAGATAACCAAACAAAGAGAAGTGCCAGATGTGAAAAATCAACAAGCTATAAGCAATCCAAATAGACTAGCAAAGGAAGTATGAGTTATAATAGAATTCTGAGAACTGTAATTCAAAGCATTGAGAGCAAAAGTTAAACATGACGAACAAATAAACTACATGCCATCAAAACGAAAAGGTTTTATTTTACATGGTCTGAAACACCAATTCTGGGAATTGCTTATAAGGGTTACTGGGAAGCAAACAAAAATAAAAACAAAACAAAAAACACACAAAAAAGTTAAAGAGCATATATAAGAGTGTAGCTCAGCAATGGCATTTACATCAATGGGGCTAGTTTAATTCACCAGTGTAGGAGATGGTTTAAAATTGAAAACATTTTGTACTGAATAAATTTCTTACTTTATTTGATGCAAAAATGGATTATGAATTCAAAGGAAAACATTTTCTTATATATTTAGTCTATTGTATACTGATCATTAAGTCATCACAGGGATAGATTTTTGATAAATTATGCTTATTTTGAAACATGACTTAATCACATATGCCTTTATATATATTAAATATTTTATATTGAACTTAGAAAGAGAAAGCCATAAAGAGAGAATTTAGACAATTCTTTTCAGTTTTCTTTTAATTAGCAGATAATGAAGATAAGAATGATCCAATAGGGAGGGTAATATCAATTATGCAGGAGAGAGCAAGGACACAGACAGCAAAAAGTCCTTGAGCACGCTTGAGAGAATAGAATCCAGTGCATTAGGAGAAGGCCACCTCTCATTAGAAACAGGAGTCATTAGCCAGTTTATAGGGGTAGAGACGCAGGTATGCTGGTAGCTTTGGTGTTGGGAGTGTGTGCATCTTCTTATGTCTATTTTCTCAATGAAATGATAGGAAGGAATTTAGCTGAGAGTTAGGGGAGAAGAGGGAGTGTTTGAAGTGTTGGCTGAAAGATGTGAAAGATTTCCTTCAGAGACATTACTGGGGACCCCACTTTAAGAACATGGTCATGAATTGTAAAAGACATTGGTTCAGGCTCATGGGTCAAGGTGTAAAGAAGGCAGAAAATTGAACTTCAAGGGTAGTTTTTTCAGGCATGTAAATGAAAGGAGAGAGAGAAAAGAAAGTTGAATTTGTCTGCAAGGGGTGATTATGATGCAGGGCCCATGGAAACTGAACCAGATGTGGCTCAAGGAATAGCGAAGTCTGGTGGGGTGAATAGTATGAAGGTCTTGGTGACATCAAAAAATTGTTGGGGACAGGGTACCAGTAGCAGTGGATGCAGGGGTTAGAGAACAGTTAAGCCTGAAATTCTGAGTTTTGAGGAGGTGAAGTTATCAGTACTGGCAATTCCAGGGAATGGCCTTGGAGTGAATGGATGAGATGGGGTTGAGGAAAGATGATTGGATGTGAGCAAGATGGAAGTGAGTGAGAGGTCTGGAAGTTGCATGGATCATCTATCTGAATATTGACATCAACCAAAATTGATGTTAGAATTAGGTGGGGAGACAGAGAGGAGAGAGAGAGAGAGAGAGAGAGAGAGAGAGAGGGAGGGAGATGGAGACAGTGGGCTAGGTTCTAAAGTTTTCAAATAGAAGTGACCGGTGGGACGGCACCATGACGGAGGATAGGTAGTACTAGAGTCTGATGACATGCGTGTTTAAAAGTCGGTATTTTAGGAGGTACATAAATAAGCACTTTGCTGATAACCATTCATATTTACCAGACTAGAGGTTACATCAGATGCAGCTGGTTTACAGGAAATGCAAGAAAGCACACCAAAAATGTGTTCATACACTTAGCAATGAAACTAGAAAGCAAATTTTTCTTATGACTATGAATGTTATTCCTACTCTTACAGAATTAGTAAGAAATCTCCAGCTTTAGGAAGTTGCCAGTAACCTTCAAACTTGAAAACTATGAGAGGACTAAGTGGGTACACTAATGAACCTGACAAATAACAAGTTCCTAGTAAAAAGTTGTGGGAAGGTACAAGCAGAGATGACTTTCTATGATGGAAAAATTCCTAGCCTTCTTTGTCACTCTCTTCTTTGTCTTAAATCAAAAACCAACTTTTATATCAAAGGTCACCTTGATCTACATTGGTTTTCTCTAATTTGTAGGCCAGATACTTTTTCTAATGTTTCTGAGGTGAGTCTTGTGTTAAGAAATATAAACTCTGCTTTTGAGTGTCATAAGTACTAGTGGAAAGATTTAATAATTGATGTTGGGACAACGGGCTAGTAGTATTTTTATAATCATGGGTACATATTAAGGTGCCAAACCTAGGATCCATAAAATTGGCTATATTTGATCACTTCAACATGGCAAAAACAAATGAATAAACCTTAAACAAGGTTTTAACTTTAATCAAGTTTACAAAGAAAAAGACAAACTGAGAAAATAAGTTGCAACATGTGAAATAGAAAATGGATATCCCTAATAAAAGTAGACTTAATAAAACAATATAAAAGACAAACCACAATTTTTTAAAAGGGCAAGAGACATGATAATGATGAGGGATTGAAAGGAATAGAAGTGGCTAATAAATATGTAAGAAGGTATCTGTCAGAAGGAATCAAAGGACCTGTTCTTCACTGTTTATAAAATGAACAGCTACAGAGAGGAAACAGAGAAGCTGCCCTCTTAATGGGAATGAAAATTAGAACAGTTTCAACTTTTTGGTTGTCAGTTGGCAATTTTTATCAAAATCCTAAATATACATACCCTTTGATCTAGGAATTCTATTTATAGGAATTTATTCTATAAGGTGACCCAAAATGTAAGTGTGTCTTAGCATTAGCAACAGTAGAAAAACATTTAAAAGTATTAGTAGTCATGAACAGATACATCCAACAGATGGCTGAATGAAACAAGTATGCTACAAATAGCACGTGTGGGTTTGATTACATTTATGTAAGTGTATGTGTGTGTGTGTGTGTGTGTGTGTGTGTGTATGTGTGTGTGTGTGTGCGCGCGTGTGTGACTGTCCAAATTGATGTCTGAAAGGATATTGCCAACCATGTGAATGGTAATTAAGCAGTGAAATTTCTGATCACTTTCACTTTCTAGTCCACGTTTTTGTATACTGTTTGAATTGTGAATGAGCACCACATACCACCCCAGTGATTAGATGATCGCTCCTCAGGGACTTGTTCTCCCTTCTGCCTGGAAGACCTTGACCTCCTTAAATTCTCTGCTCACGTACCCTCCATTAGAAAGGTCTGCCTTTACCACTCTTTTTGAAATAGAAACAACGTGCCTCTGTGCCTAAGCTTCATCCCTCGGCCCTGTGTTAGTTTACCTGCTGCACTAAACATCACTTAAAATCTTTTAAATTTTTGTTTATTTATTGTTTATTGGCTGACTTCCCTTCTCCCACTAGAAAGTAAATTCCACAAGGGTAGCACTTTGTTTTGTATTGAACTGTAATCCCAGGGCTGAGAACAGTGCCCATCATGCGTCAGGCCCTCCATAAATATGTATTGAATGAATACGTCCATATATGTATGCATGTGTGTGTGTCTACACAAATATATGAATCAAACCTTTACTTTAATTTCCTACAAGAAATTCCCTGAGAAGACCTTGATTAAAAAGGAGGAGAATGATTAACTTACAGACACTTCAAATTTTCTCTGAGGGCCAGCCCTACCAAAGAGAAAAGTCTTTACCTTACACTCAGGTTAATTTCTATGTTGAATTTTACTTCAACATTGGTAGTCATAAGTTTAATTGAGCTAAATAATGATAACTTTAATTGAACTCTCAAAGTAATGGAAAAAAGCTCACATATTTTTCTCTACTGAGTCCTTGATCATCTTTGAATCAAATGAAATGCTTCATCCTAAACTGCTGAAAACCCATTGCTCACATTTTTTTTAACCATTTCATAGGAATCCAAGAAAGAACACACCCGTCACCCCTATTTTAGAATATGGTTTCCTTGGCCAAATGGAGGGACTCTGAGTGTCCCTCTGCTGACACAAATGTGAGTGTGATGGTGCCTTCTGCCAACCCAAACCCAGGGACTCAGGGGAAAGGCCCATCACCCTGCCTTTACTTGGGCAGATGCTACTGATACACTGAGGTGCTTTGATTTCCTGGAGCTGGTGCTTCCAGTTAGGATGCGGGAGGAGGGAGCTCGAAGTTGCCTTTACCTGTTTATTTCTCAAGGGCTGAACCACTTCCCGAATGCACAGCTCCAGATCATTGAGATAGTCCTTTTCTGTCTGTACAAGCTCCTTAATGATTTTTGAACGCTTTGCCATCATTCTCTGCATCTGGTGCTCCTCCTCCTGAGTCTCAGACACAGAACACCCAGCCTGTGGAGTCATCTTTTCTGTTAAGTGAAAACACGCACACGTGAGACATCCTGCTGAGGTTTCTTGTTCCTTCATTACAAACAATGTCACTGCAAGGTTAATGTCAGCAAGGAAAAGGGCTTAGGGTGTCTTCAGGGTGTGTTCTTAGGAAGTAGCACGTGGAGTTCCTGGGAAGGTCAGAATCCTGTGAATCCAGGAGCACGGCTGTTTCTGACAAGGCAGCTAAATGATATTCGGCTTTCATGACTTGTCTTGAAAATATCCCATACTACTCTATCAGGCTATAAACTCAGTCTTGAAGCTAGAGGTAAAAATGCATAAAAACACAGTGAACATTTAATTTTTTTAAATTTATTTTTAATGATAGTTTAATAAAGCATTATATCAGTTTCCAGTGCACAACACAAGGATTAGACATTTATACACCTTACAAAGCGATCGCCACAGGAAGTTCAGTGCCCATCTGTCACCATACAGTTACCACAGTATTATCAACTGTATTTCCCATGCTGTACATTACACCCTGTGACTTATTCATAACTGCCAATTTGTACCTCTCAATCCTCTTCACCTTTTTCACCCATTTTTCCACCCCATCTCAACTGTATCTATGAGTTTGTTTCTATTTTGTATGGCTTGTTCATTTGTTTGGCTTTTTAGATTCCACATATAAGTGAAATCTTATGGTACTGGTCTTTCTATGCCTGATTTATTGCTCTTCGCATAATACCCCCTAGGTCCATCCATGTTGTTGTAAATGGAAAGATTTCATTCCTTATTTATAGTTGAGTAATGTTCCATTACTCACTTCTTTTTTATGTGCTCGTCTATCAGTGGTCATGTAGATTCCCTCCAGAGCTTAGCTACTGTAAATAATATGCAGTGAAATGGGGGTGCATATATCTTCTTGAATTAGTGTTTTGGATTTCTTTGGATAAGTGCCCAGAAGTGGGATTGCTGGGTCATAAGGCACTTCTATTTTTAATTTTTAGAGGAACCTTGATATTTTTACCATAATAGCTGTACCAATTTGCAATCCCACCAATAGTGTACAAGTGTTCCTTTTTCTCCACATCCTCTTCAACACTTGTTGTTTGTTGATTTATTCATAAAAGTCATTCTGACAAAGTGAGGTGGTATCTGATTGTGGTTTTAATTTGCATTTCCCTGATGATTAATGATATTGAGCATCTTTTCATATAATTCTTGGCCATCTGTATGTCCTCTTTGGAGAAATGTCTATTCAGGTCTTCTGCCCATTTATAATCAGACTGTTTAAATTATTGACATTGAAGTGTATGAGTTCTTCATATATTTTGTATTTTAACCCATTATCAGATATACCATTTGCAAATATCTTCTTGCATTCAGTAGGATGCCTTTTCATTTTGTTGATTGCTTACATTATGATGCAAAAGCTTTTTAGTTTGATGTAATCTATTTGTTTATTTTTGCTTTTGCTGCCTTTGCCCTAGGAGGCATATCCAAAAAATACTGAAAGAAAAATGTCAAAGAGTTTACTACATATTTTTGCTTCTAAAAGTTTTCAGGTTTTATATTTAAGTCTTTAATCCATTTTTGAGTTTATTTTTGTATATGGTATAAGCAAGTGGTCTAGTTTAATTCTTTTTGCATGTATGTTGGCCACATTTCCTTTTAAATCAAGAGAAAAATTTTAATTAATTAGTGGAACACCTTCCAATTTTGTTTACTAAAATTAATTGCCCTTATTCTCAGTGGATAACATACAAACCTTAATGAAATGGCAAACAATTGCTCATGATTGAGATTTCTTTTTTTTCAATTCACAATCAGAATCCATAAGGAATGAGGTAGTGGTGGATTAAATAAATTTCAACTAAGATATTTTTGATGGCTCTTCTTCAATGTTATGCATATCTTGTTATCTCAAAATTATTGAACTGCCAAATAGAAAATTTTAATTAGGAAGTTACAGTGCTAAAAAGATGTTGAGAGAAAGAGAGCAAGATGATGACCAAGGAAGAGGTCCCTAAAGCCTCTCCCAGAAAACACAATTCAACAGCTGTCCAAGAGCCAAGAAAGAGGACCTGGCGTGACACAACAACAGTTGAGAAATCTATGCATTGCAAGAAAATGCCTGAAGGTTGGAGAGAAGGGGGCGAGCAGGAGACAGGGGAGGGAGCAGAGATGAATAGTGACAGGAACCCACCGCTGCTGATTATCTAAGAGCAGCAAAGTGCATGGGGAGGAGGAGGCCAAGAGGTGACAAGAGTGAAAGCCAGCAAAGTGGCAGAATGGTGGGAGACTGTGGGGGAGCTGGGCCTTAGAGCAGTGTGTTGATGACAGAGCTTGGGGGCCAGCCTCTGAAGCTTTTGAGTAGCAAGAGGGTTAAGCAAGGACTCTGAACAGCCACAGGCCAGGGTAGGGCCCCAGAGACAGCACCTCAGCTCCCGTTGCCCTCGCTGCCCAGAGCACACACATGCATAACTCCTCCACACTGCCGTGGATCCTGGCCCATGGCGGAGGCAAGCCAGCTGCCTTTGCATGATCCATGAGGTCAGTCCCACAGCTTTGGACTTGTGGTTCACATACACTGAGCGTCCACATGTGGTGCGAGCCTGCAGACTCTGCCCCAAATGGCTGGTTGCTAGAGCAGGCCTGGGAAGAAAGGCACATTTGAGAGCATTCACTCTGGCCAGCAAGAGCAGCTTCAGCCTGCATCCCCTACTTCCCCAGCATAGAGCAGGAGATGGAAATGCCCCAGCGCACTTTTTGTTGGCCTCTCTCCTCTCCTACAGCCTCCCCAATGAACTGTAGGAAGCAAAGGGACCCCTGATAGATGTGAACTGCATCCAAACACAGCTGGAGACCAGAGATAAGGCCTAAACACTTCCTGTCTCTCCGAAAACTTGGCCCCCAGTGTCACCCTACAGCATGACACAACAAAAATACTATATCAGGGCTCCTGGGCTCTGCTGAACATAACACCCTTATGCCAAAGAGGAAGAACCCAGCAGACAGTATGAATTCCTTAGGATCAAAAGCTGCTCAGAAAGAGCATGGAAAATATCCAGAGAAGAGTTTCACAGACCAAGAATTTTCTGAACTAGGTGACAGAGAATTTAAAGTAGCCATTCTAAAGACTCTGAGAGAAATGAAAACATACCGGCAAAACATCATAGCTGAGGTGGATGACCTAAGAAAGGAAATCTGTGAACAAAAGGAACAATTTAACAAAGAAATTCAAAACATAAGGTAGATTGAGATGGAAATGCAAGAGATAAATAATACAATAAAAGAAGTGAGAAATGAAATAACTGCCATAGGAAACAGGGCCAACCAGATAGAAGAAACAATTAGTGATATTAGAGATCAGAACATGGAAACAGCTCAAAAAGAGGAAGAGAAGGAATACAGAACCAAAAGAACTGAAAGAACTCTATAAGAACTATCTGACTCCATGAGACAAAACAACATCAGGATAATAGGAATAGAAGAAGGAGCAGAGCACTCTACAGAGAACATACTCAAACAAATAGTAGATGAGAACTTTACAAACTTATGGAAAGATCTGAAACCACCAAATCAAGAAGAAAACAGGTCCCCTAGATACCTGGACCCTAGCGGATCTTCTCCAAGATACATGGTACTAAAGATGTCAAAAACTTAAGACAAACAAATAATTCTCAAGGCTGCCAGGGAAAAAAGAATTACAACATTTAGAGAAAAAACCATCAGACTTCTCAGCAGAAACTCTACAAGCCAGGAAGGAATGGAATCCAATATTCAAAACTTTAAAACAGAGAAACTTCGAGCCAAGAATAAATTATCTAGCAAGAATACCTTTCAGATATGAAGGTGGAATAAAGACCTTTTCAGACACACAGAAGCTGAGGGAATTTTCCAGCACAAGCTGGCACTTCAAGAAATACTGAAGGAGGCTCTTTGACCTGAAATGAAACATTAGGACAAATGGAATAGAGTTGGGGCAACAAGACAGAAACAAAAATAAAATAATAACAAAAAAGTAATGGCTACAGGAAATCCTCACAAATTGATCATCACTCTAAACCTTAATGGACCAAACACCAATAAAAAGACACAGAGTACCAGACTGGATTAAAAAACAAAACCCATCCATGTGCTGTCTCCAAGAAACACACCTCAGGCATACGAACACAGGACAAACACAGACTCCAAGTGAAAGGATGGGAAACAATACTCCAAGCAAATGGTAACCAGAGAAAAGCAGGAATTGCCATACTGATATCTGATTAAATAAACCTCAGGTTAAAAAAGATAGCAAGAGACAAAGATGGATATTACATAATGATAAAAGGCACAATACAACAAGATTTGACACTAATTAATATATATGCTCCCAATGAAGAAGCACCAAAATATACAAAGAAACTACTAACAGATCTAAAAGGAGAAACTGACAAAAGTGCAATCATTGTGGGAGACTTAAAAACCTCCTTAACAGCCATAGACAGATCATCCCAACAGAAAATGAATAAGAAAATATCAGCTCTAAATGACACATTATAGCAACTGCACATAATTTACATTTACAGGACAATTCATCCAACAAAAAGAGATTATACTTTCTTTCCTAGTGCACATAGAACATTCTCAAGGATAGACCACATGCTGGGACACAAAAGTAGCCTCAGCAAATTCAGAAAGATCGAAATCATACCAAGTGCATTCTCAGACTACAAAAATTTGAAATTGGAGATCAACTGTAAAAAGAAAGCAGAAAAAAACACATATACACGGAGATTAAATGGCATCTTATTAGAAAATGACTGGATAAAAGGAGAGATTAAAAATATATAGAAACTAATGACAATGAAAATACAACATAGCAAAATTGTTGGGACACAGCAAAAGCTGTGAGGAAAATTTATATCATTACAAGCCTATCTTAACAAACAAGAAAAATCACAAGTAAACACTTTAGCATCCCATCTTAAAGAACTAGAAAAAGAAAAGCAGACAAAACCCAAAGTCAGCAGAAGGAAAGAAATAATAAAAATTAAAGCAGAGCTAAACCAATCAGAGAACAGAAGGACAATAGAAAAAATTAATATTATGAAGAGCTGTTTCTTTGAGAAAGTCAACAAAATTGACAAACCCCTGGCTAGACTAATCAAAGGACAAAAGCAAAGGACACTAATATCCAAATTAGAAATGAAAAGGGAGAAATTATCACTGATACCACAGAAATACAAAGAATTATAAGAAAATACTATGAAGGCCTTTATGCCACGAAATTTAACAACCTAGAAGAAATGGACAAATTTCAATAAACTTATGGCCTACCTAGACTGAACCAAGAAGAACTGAATAATCTAAATAGTCCAATCAATAGCAAAGAGACTGAAATGACTAACCATAATCTCCCTAAAGGCAAATGCCATGGACCAGATGGTCTCACCAATGAGTTCTACCAAGCATTCAAAGACGAGTTAATGCTTATACTCCTCAGACTCTTCGAAAAAATTGAAGAGGAAGCAATACTTCCTAACTCATTCTATGTGGCCAACATTACCCTAATACCAAAGCCTGGTAAAGGCAACACAAAAAAAGAAAAATATAGACTGATATCTCTGATAAACACAGAAGCAAAAATCCTAAAAAAAAATATTAGCAAATAGAATACAACAATGCATCAAAAAGATTATACATCATGATCAAATGGGATTCATCGCAGGAGCACAAGGATGGTTCAACATATGAAAATCAATCAATGTGATACACCACATAAAAAAAATAAAAGATAAAGACCATATGGTCAAATCAATTGAGGCAGAAAAAGCACTCGACCACATCCATTTATGATCAAAACACTGAATAAAATAGGTATAGAAGGAAAGTATCTCAACATAATATATATGCTTGTCCATATATGACAAACCCTCAGCTAACATCATACCGAATGGGGAAAAGCAGAAGCCTATCCCCCTAAAATCAGGAACAAGACAGGAATGACCCCTGTCACCACTGCTATTCAATATAGTACTGGAAGTTCTAGCAACAGCAATCAGGCAAGAGAAAGGAATAAAAGGTATCCAAATTGGGCAAGAAGAGGTCAAATTGTCTTTATTTGCAGATTACATGATCCTTTATATAGAAAATTCCAAAGATTCCACCAGGAAATAATTAGAAACAATAAATGAATACAGTAAAGCCACAGGATACAAAATCAACGTACAAAAATCAACAGCACTCCTATATACAAACAACAAATCCTCAGAAAAAGAAATGAGGGAGTCAATTCCTTTTGCTATCACAAGAAAAAGAGTGAAATACCTGGGAATTAACAAAGTGCGTGACAGACTTATGACTTATACACAGAAAATTATAAGACACTTTTGAAAGAAACTGAAGAGGACACAAAGAAATGGAAAGATATCCTCCATTCATGCATAGGAAGACTTAATATTGTTAAAATGGCCATTTTGCCCAAAGCAATCTACAGATTTAATGCAATACCCATCAAAATCCCACAATCATACTTTCATGAAATACGTAAAAAAATTATCAGATTTATATGGAACCATAAAAGACCTTGAATTGCCAAAGCAATACCAGAAGGAATAAGGCTGGTGGTATCACATGCCCTGATTTCAATTTATACTACAAAGCATCAATAATCAAAACAGCTTTGTATTGGCAGAAAAACAGAAACATAGACCAATGGAACAGAATTGAAAACCCAGAAATAAATCCACAAATTTATGGACAAATAATTTTTGATAAAGGAGCAAAAAATATGTAATGAGGAAAAGACAGCCTCTTTAGTAGGTGGTGCTGGGAAGGCTGGAAAAACATATGCAAAAGAATAAACCTGAGCTGTGAACACTCACACACAAAAATTAACTCAAAATAGATTAAAGAACTTCATATAAGGCCTGAAACAATAAATGGTATACAAGAAAACATAGGTACTAAACTTATAGACCTAGGGCTCAAGGAAGACTTCATAAACCTGATCTCAAAGGCAAGGGAAGTAAAAGCAAAAATAAATGAATGGGACTATATCAAACTAAAAAGCTTTTGCACAGCAAAAGAAACCATCAACAAGGCAAAGAGACAGCCAACTGAATGGGAGAAAATATTCACAAATAATGCATCAGATAGGGTCTAATATCTAAAATATATAAAGAACTAATAAGACTTAACAACAAAAAAAACAAACAACCAAATTAAAAAGTGGGCAGAAGAACTAAACAGACACTTCTCCCATGAAAAAATACAAATGGTCAGCAGACATATGAAAAAATGCTCATCCTCATTAGCTATCAGGGAAATGCAAATCAAAACCACAATGAGATACCACCTCACACCTGTGAGAATGGCTGTTATCAACAAGACAAGGAATAACAAGTGCTGGAGAGGCTGTGGAGAGAAAGGAACTCTGGTACACTGCTGGTGGGAGTGCAAACTGGTACAACCACTGTGGAAGGCGGTGTGGAGGGTCCTCAGAAAATTGGGAATGGAGTTACCATTTGACCCAGCAAACCCCCTTCTGGGGATCTACCCCAAAATTTTGAAAACCTTAGTCCACAAAGGATCTACCCCAAATGTTCATTGCAGTACTATTCACAACGGGCAAAACATGGAAACGACCAAAGTGCCCTGCGACAGATGACTGGATAAAGAAGCTGTGGTACATTTACACAATGGAATATTACTCAGCTGTAAGAAAAGATGAAATATTGCCATTTGCAACAACATGGCTGGACCTGGAGATCATCATGCTAAGTGAAATAAGCCAGACAGAAAAAACAAAGAACTGTATGACTTCACATACATGTGGAATATAAAACTGGAAGCAACAAAGAAAAAACAAGCAAACAAACAAAAAAACCCATGGATGCAATCAATAATTTAATGTTTATTTGGGGACAAGTGGGATAGAAGAAAGGGGAGGGGGTGGGAGAGGATGGAAGGGATGCTAAATATAAGGTGATGGAAAGAGAAGTTATACTGGGTGGTGAACTTCTTATACAACAATTTGACAATGCACTGTAGAATTGTACACACCTGGAACCTATGTAATTTTTGCTAACAAATGTCACCCCAATAAATTTAACAATAATAAACAAATAAATATAAAAAATAAAATTAAAAAATGTCGAGATTCATGAGAAGCCTCACACGTACTCAAAGTTTCATGTAAAGAATAATGTAAGAAAGCTAAATATTTTTTTAAATGAGCTTCCCACAGCAATATAAAATTTTGGAAGCCACAAACTAGGCCACAGATGCAATCACAATGTTGAAAGACAGCAGAACAGTATGTGAGTGAGTGTGTGTGTGTGTGTGTAAATGAATTTACTTCAAGCTTAAAGTCTTCACAAACTTAATTTTCATCTTAGTCTCTGCAGTTGCACAAGTAATTTCATTTTCTTTAAAGTTAATATGATTTGAGTAACTGATATGTGAGACATCTTTAGTGCTGACACCAACCACTTCCTGATAATGTAGAGCTTTACAAAAGGGCTTATAAAGGGTCTGTACATAAAAAAAGTACACAGGTCATAGTTTTGGAAATAGAAATAAAGAGAGGATATTCTCTTGGCTCACTCCAGGAACAAAGCTAAGAAAACTGGAGAAACATTATAGTAGAGGAGTTAATGATTCAATGCAAAAGGAGACTCCAAACACAGTGAGCACCTCTCTCTTGCTGACCTACCAATTTCAGGAGTTCAGGCAGAAGTTCAATAATCAAATATCTGTGAAAAATGATGTGATGGTAATTCCCATGTTATCTGAAAGGTGCGTTAGATCGGTCTTTGGACAATCTTAACTTGCAGGTAAATTCACTTCAGGACCATTGTCTTAGTAAATGTCCTTTCTTCATCAGGAAAGAAGATGGACTGGTGGATGTTATATGAGAGCACACAGTTTTATAAGTCTTGGGCCATTCAGTGACAGAGTAATAATGTACCTGAGTTATAGAAAAGGAAGGAGTCCATACAAGGAGAGAGAATGAATGCATGGGGTGTTTGGCAGCCTGCTTATCTTAATCTATGTTTTAATCATCTTGGGGATGCTTGCTAATTTATAGCATTATTATTGGAGAATAGAAGAAGCTTACCTCTGCACCCCAATTTTTTTTCTTTTTAATTCATTTTTATTGTTAGACTTATTAGGGTGACATCTGTTAGCAAGGATTACATAGGTTTCAGGCATACAATTGTACAGTGCATGGTCAACTTGTCGTATGTAGTCACACCTAATGTGACTTCTCTTTCCATCACCATATGCACCCCAAATTTGAAAGAAAAAATTACAATTGGGTGCCATTACCATAGGTTATTTTGAATATAAAAGAATAGAACAAGTTAGTGGTGAGGGAACATGCAGTGAGCAGGTTATATACACAACCTGATGTTCATGAGCCCCCTTTTGGCTGCTCCTTCTAAAAAGGTGGATGTTGGGAGACAGAGAATAGAGCGGGCATGATGGAGGTTCTGTCCTCTGGGATATAGGAAGTAGTTCGCAGAAAGAAACTTCAATATAGAGAGCTGACAAACCTGTGCAGTTAGTATCCAATAATTAGTTAACATTACCTTAAATATAAAAGAGCACTGTTGAAAAACTGTTCTGACTGACATAAGCATTTCCAAATTCTAAATGATTTGTGACTATAAAAAGAATCCATTGATTATTTGAGGGTCTAGCAAAGAGAACGGAATCTTCCCAGATCTTTGGCAAAGAAATATCCCTAAAATACATTCTTAGGTTCCTTTTAGTTTTAAATTCCAGGACTCAATTACAATTTCAATTGAACCTATTTCACAGATATTTTAGTCACTGCACTTTAAAATGTATAACATCAGACTTTATCAATTAAAATTTGCTTAGATATTTCTAATACTACACAACTTGTTCAGAATCAATTTGTGGGATCATAGGGGTTGAAATGAAGTGTCCATCAAGATATTCAACTTCAGAACTTTTTTCTTCAGGTGTGAAAACCTCAGAGAATTTAGAGTTGAAAAACCTTAGGAGATATTTTTGTTTGCTTCTTTGACTCAAGTTTATTGTGAGAATAAAAATGCAACTTGCATCATTTTATGGTCAAGATTCTAAACAACTTCCATGTTTGTATTCCTTAAGCCAACAAACACTCTGCAATGCAGTGTAGGCCCAAGTTTTATTTTTATAATATCCTCTCTACTTTTAAAACTTTCATCATTTAGTTATGCTGTGCTTTTACATATGAAAAACTCTTTGCAATGCATTGCAAGAATATTACCAACCTATATTATCCAAACCAATAGTCTGCTATAATAATCTTTAATTCTAGATAAAGCAACAGAAAAACTAAGTATTTATGAAAAAAGGAAAAATAGAGCTTTACCAATGAATATTTCCTAGTAGTTAGCATAAACAAAAAAACTGTCAAAACTAACGTAAAATTGAGGCTAACAGGACCATTTGTTTTAACCAAAATATACCACTGTTTATAAAAGATGTGCTATGTAACTGACTCCTGTTGCCCATCCTCTATTTCTTTCACACTAAAACCTTATTTTTCTAGGAGTGATGATAAATTGTCATTGTTCTAGCCACCAGGCAGGTGATGGCCAGCCTAGCTGTGGTCTGAGACTTTTCCTGAGTAGCTCCAGGTTCAGCACTGGTACCAAAGCAGAATCTAATTATCATGGTGCTTACCACTTGTCCTACTCTAGTAATTTCCTGAGACCCCACTTCACCCAACTAGGGTACCACAAAAGGCTCTATTAGGGCCTTATGGGAAATGGCATGCTGCAGCAGGCCTCCAGGTGCCCTGAGCTTTTGGGGGAGCTACCCCAGGCCCAGTACTGGTGGCAGCAATCCTCAGTTCACAGCGTGGCCTCTCCCAAGTGTCCCCAGGTTTAGCACAGGCAGTAACTAACTGTGGATCGCTTTGTTGCTCCTACCACAGACTCCCTAGCTGATCACAGGCAGTGGCTTACCTGGGCCTGTAGCAGAGCCCCTCACAAGAGGCCCTGGAACCAACATAATTGGAGTTCAGCTTCAGACCACAGTAGAGCACCACCTAATTGGCTCCACAATGGCACACCCAAAAGGTGGTCTCAGCAGGCACCAGAGCCCACTGGGGTGAATCCCACTCCATGGGGTAAGTTTTTCACAGAGCAGTTGATAAGCTGTGGACATAACCAAAACCTACAGCCCATCAGCCTGAGGGTCAATTTGGCACTTTATAATCAAGGAGGGCACACACAACCCACACAAGGGACATTCCTGGAGCATTTGATGCAGATGACTAGAGAGACTGTGCCACTGGGCTCCATAGGGCACCTACTACATAAGGTCACCAAGCCAAGACTGAGAGTTGTAGCAGATCTACCTAATACATTAAAAAACAAAAAACCAGAGACAGCCAAAATGAGAAAACAAAGAAATATGTCCCAAATGAAAAAATAGGAGAATAACTCCAGAAAAAGAACTAAATAAAATGGAGGCAAGCCACCTACCGATATAGAATTCAAACAATGGCCATAAGGAAGTTCAATGAACTTAGTGAGAACTTCAACAAAGAGATAGCAAGCATAAAAAAGGACATAAAAACTATACAAAAGAAGCAGTAAAAAATGAAGACTATAATAACTCATATGTACAATGCACTAGAAGAAATCATCAGCAGACTAGATGAAGTAGAGTATTAAGTGATTGGGAAGACAAAATACCCAATCAGAAGAATAAATAAATAAATAGCTTAATTAATTAATTGATTTATTAATTAAGTGAAGTTAGTATAAGAGACAACTCTGGAACAACATCAAGCACAACAACATTCACATTACAGGGGTACCAGAAGGAGAAGAGAGAAAGCAAGGGATTGAAAACTTGTTTGAAGAAATAATAACTGAAAAGTTTTCTAAATTGGTAAGGGAAG
Source organism: Lyroderma lyra (assembly GCA_004026885.1). NCBI lineage: Eukaryota > Metazoa > Chordata > Mammalia > Chiroptera > Megadermatidae > Lyroderma > Lyroderma lyra. The sequence goes on from PVJL010008006.1 coordinate 25,326, forward strand.
TAAACTTACAAGTTCAGACACACAAATTCATCCCAAACAAGATGAACCCAAACAGACCAATACCAAGGCCCATTATAATTAAAATGGCAAAGGTTAGAGATGAAGAGAGAATTCTAAAAACAGCAAGAGAGCTCCTATAAGACTGTCAGCTGATGTCTCAACAGAAACTTTGCAGGCAAGAAGGGATTGCCATAAATCACTGAAAGCGATGAAAAGCAAAGACCTACAACCAAGACTACTTTAACAGCAAGGGTATTATTTAAAATTGAAGGAGACTTAAAGGGCTTCTTAGGCAACAATAAACTAAAGGAGTTCATCACAACCAAACCAGCATTACAAGAAATAGCAAAGAGATTTCTTTAAGAAGATAAAGGAAGGAAAAAAAACCCCACAAATCTGAATAATAAAATGGCAATAACTATGTATCTATCAATTATCATTTTTAATGTAAATGGGTTAAATGCACCAATCAAAAGACACAGGGTTGCTAAGTTGTCAAGGAAACAAGACCCATACATATCCTGTGTACAAGCGACCCACTTCAGATCGAAAGAAAAACATAGACTGAAAGTAAAGGGATGGAAAAAGATATTCCATGCAAATGGAAAATAAAAATAGGCTGGGCTATCAATACTTATAGCAGACAAAATAGACTTTAAAACAAAGGCTACAAGTGATAAAGACAGACATTACATAATGATAAAGGAATTGATCCAACAAGAGGATAAAATACTTGTAAACATTTATGCACCCAACATAGGAGAAACTAAATATATATACATAAAGCAAATTATTTCAATGCATAGAATAAAAATATAGAGGGAAAGATAAATTATATGGAAAATTAATCCAGGAAGAAGGACACCTGATCAGGTAAAGAGACATAAACAAATGTAAAGCAATAATCAATGAAATGGACAAAATTTCTAGTCCTGAAATACTTAATTATTTTTCATACAAAAAGAGCACCACAATGTAAAAGGAGCACAAAAAATATTCTGGAGAAATTTCGAATTTTATGGATAAAGAGAAACTCTCACAAGTGTCCTAAAAGAAAATATTGAGGCAAGACTAAGACTTCAATTAAATTTCTTATGTGTAACATTGGATGCCAGAAGACATTAGAATAACATATAAAGAATTCTGAGAGAAAAAAAATATTGTTGTTTAGTTTTGAGTGCAAAGGACTACCACTTCAAGTACAGGAGAACTTGGAAAGTAGCCATTCTTGTAATTTTTCTGAAAGTGTTACTTAGCAAAAATTCCAGTCAAATGAAAGTAGGTTCCAAATATCTCACAATAGTGGTAGATACATAAGAAGGAGTGGCAGAGACACCCTCTCTCCAAACTCCTGATGCAAACCTTTAATAAATAATAGCATATTGCTTGAAATTTTAGAGATCTCAGTGCTTTGAGGGCACGAGTTTCTGGAGAGAGCAGAGATGGGCAAATATTCACCATCATGCCTAGAGAAAAGACAAGGGCTTGGAAGATCAACAATTTTTTTCGCTGCCCAAGAGGATTTGATATAACTCAAGGAAGGGAGATAAAAGTGAATAATTAGAGCTGTTATTTTATTGAGGCAGAACTAGCTCCAGAGATTAAAAACAAAAAAAAAAAAGAACCTCAACTAGTATGAACGACACTATGAAAGAGATGCAAATACAAGACATACACAAAGACATCTGGGTTCGTTATATTATTCCCCCAAATTTAACACTTACATTAGTTGACTAAAAGAGAGGAAGAGAGTTTCAATGTCAGAAGCAAGTCATATTTTAAAATTCAAAATTGTTTTGATTTGGGTTTGGAGTACAAGGCAATTTAAACAAAACAGAATTTCCTTCTTAAAAAAAAAAAAAGCCTTATGGGAGTTTTAAAAATTCCATAGAAAGGAAAGCTTAAAAATGAGAAGTTGAAATAGAAATAGAGTAAACCGCATAACTGCCTACATCTTTGTTCTAAATTTTATCCTGGTGATGGAATGACCTTCATAGTTAATTATATTCTTGTATCTCATGGGCTATTGCACTATAGATCATGTGCAGCACACATGACTAATGTATTTCAGTCCAGATTCTTTCTATCATGCACCACAGGTCTGTCACAACAAATTTTCTGGCAAAAATGTTATTTCAAGGTAATGTGTATCATAAAAATGTTCTCTTGGTGTCACAACAATGTTATTTCTCCTCTGACAGCATTGTTAGAATAATATCTGCATTGATTAATACTCACCTGCCAATTTAAATAGGAGCACATGTTATGGTTAAGAATAGTCATGCAAGCCTTCTTACTCTTATAAAATATAAAGACTAAAGTGACTTCTTGGTGGAATTTGATATAAAACATCAAACAGATCATTAAAGAAGCAGGAGCTGATCTTATGACTATGATTCTCATTTCAATAATTTTAATAATAATGTTTTCCTTTTATAAAAGGATGTATTCTCCCTCTCCTATTTTTTATTATGGTAAATATACATGACATAAAATTTACCGCGTTATTTTTAAGTATACAGTTCAGCAGCATCAAGTATATTCACATTGTATATTCACATCAAATATATTTACCATTCATCTCCAGAACTTGTTCATCTTCTCTAACTGAAATTTCATACCCATTAAACAATAACTCTCTATTTTCTCTTTCCCACAGTCTCTAGTAACCACCATTCTACTTTTTGTCTCAATGAACTTGGCTATTCTAAGTACCTCATATATGTGGAATCAGAATATTTGTCCTTCTGTAACTGGCTTATTTCACTTAGCATAATGTCTTCAAGGTTTATGCACGTGGTCGCACATGTCAGAATTTCCTTTCTTCTGAAGATTGAATAATATTCCATTATATGTATATTCCACATTTTTATAGAAGTATATACCCTTAAATTTTATTGTATATTAAAGCATTATACACTACAACTGCAATTATGCTGATTATAATATATTGTTAGCCTCTAGTAAAAGCAACCATTGCCAAGTATCTGTTATGTAGCAGTTTTTTAATATATACACTATCTGTAGTCTTTGTCACAACATTAATAATGGAATACTGCCATTTGCAACAACATGGAAGGATACTGAGATCATCATGCTAAGTGAAACACTTGTAAGTCAGATGCAAAACGTTAAGAACCACATGATTTCACTCATATGTGGGATAAAAATTGAAATAACAAATGAACAAATAAGATAAGCAAACAAAAATTTATAGAAACAGACAACAGTATGGTGGTTACCAGAGGATAAAGTGGGAGGGAGAGTGGTAGAAGAGGGTAAAGGGGGTCAAATATATGGTGATTAAAGGAGAACTGACTCTGGCTGGTGAGCACACAATGTGATATACAATAATGTCTTATAGAATTGCACACTTGAAACCTATATAATTTTATTAACCAGTCACCCAATAAATTTAATAAAATTTTTGAAAAGAAAATATTTTTTTAAATGAGATGTCACTCTAATTTTAGGGATGAGGAAACGGAATACATTGAATGTGAGTAAAACGTACTCAGTGACTCATAGAGTACGATGCAGGAAGCTGGGATTTAAACCAGATGTGCTTAGCTCTGAGGCCTCCCCCACCTGACTGCCTAGGCTGTGATCAGGGTGCATTGTGTTATCCGTAGCAGAATTGTGAGGTACAGGCAGACATACAGTTCAATTTTGCTGTCCACTAGCTGTGTGACCATAGCCAAACCATTTGGCTTCACTAACTTATTTCATCTGTAGAAAGGGAATAAGAACAATAGTAATGGTAATGATAATAAGAGCTACCACGTGTGAGTACTCTGTGCTAACTACTGAGCTTGTCTTATATGAAGTCCTTATGAAAACACTCTAAAGTAGATTTTTTTTATTTCCTTCCTTTTATTTACACACAAAGAAGCTGAAACACACAGAGGTTGAGGCCCAAGGTCACATCACAGTAAGTAGATTCAACCCCATGCCGGTCTGGCCCCTAAACTTGCATTTTAACCAGTACTCACTGCTGGAGGTTGTGAGAATTGAGCGAAAGCATGCAAATTGCTTACCTCAGTGTCTGACACACAAAAACCTCTCAAAAAATGTCAGTCATTATTTTTATGACCATGATTTACATGCCATTTTTCTATATCTGGTTCTAAATGGCTGCACCTGCTTTTCTTCCCCCACCCCTTGGAAATGTTCCAAGGGTGGGAAGGGAGACTGAGCATCCATCAGGAAATTACCTTCCTTGGCTCTGGACTGGCTCTAAGAAAAGCACAAAACAGCAAGGACTTCTACAAAGTCAATTCAATACCAGGCCTATTGTGCACTCCTATTACACGGGCTGAATTCAAATGAGGGGAGGATATAGCCCTTGCATGCTGTTTGGCATAATATAAACCTCTGAATTTTAAAAATCTGATTCTCTCCCATTTACCCTGAAGCTAAATCACCAATGCAAATAAAGTTTCTGAGAAACTCCCTGAAAATGTCATGCTTCTCAAGAAAAATGAAAAAGCAAGAAGAAGACTAAAATAGGATATATATATCCTGCTAAAATACACAGTTCATTACATGTATTTTTAAGATTCTAGATTTTTATTTATTTGGATTAAGGTCCCTGGATGATATTATTTATCAATGACTACCAATAAATAATCATAGGTTTTGATTCTATAATTATATTGAAATCTCATTTATCTCTTAATAAATAAGAATTAGAACTAATATTTTTACATACCAAGCTCAAGGTTTAGCTTTAGGCCTTGCTTAACAATACCCGCCCTCACATCATCCCTCCCCCTCCACACCCCCAACACTAGGCAGGCATACAGACAACTGTCAACAGTCATTCATTGAGCAACCTGCAGATGCACTTGACTGTGGAACACAATATAATATTAAACAAGAGATTGGCCTTAAACTAATTCATAATTTTATTACGATCACAAATATGAGAGCTGTCCGGAAAAAAATGCAGCCATAAACGCCTCTATTTTTTTTATATTACATGGCTGGATATTTTCTGGACAGCCCCCATATGTTCATAATTAAATAAGAACCAAATATCAGAATTTGAAGGTAAATTAGCAAGTTTACAAGTTCCATAGTTTTTAGAGTTAAAGAAACTATGTGTCTAAATTTAATATCAGTTTTTAAAGTTTTGTATTGGGTTTGAGCTGGCACTATGGTTTATGTTCGGCATATAGTAATAAGTAAAATAGTAGTCCTTACAGTTAAAAATGGTTTAGTCTACAATTAAAGATAGATTATTAAAGTCACAGGATAAGCCAGTACTTTCCATTCTCTCTCAAAGACATCCCAACTGATGATGTCTATGCACTTTATCCACTTAGTGATGAAGATGCATGTTATCCAAGAATTAACTGTGTTCAACTCAGCTGTGGTTATGTCAGTTGCATTTCTTATTGTAATTACATTGATTTTAATTAAACTTATATAAATTGTTGTTTCCATGAAAAGTGCTTTAATGTTTTGAAATGATTTGATGAAATCAAGTTGCCAAAATATTGCTGCTACATTAGTTGAATGAGACAACTGTGAAAGATTGAAGAGAAAATTATTCTAGAAAGATTCAGCAAACAAATCACTTTGTAATTTAAAATATCAGTCAATATTTAAAACAGGTGTACATAGAGAATATTATTCAACCATTAGAAAAGATGAAATACTGCCATTTGTGACAACATGGATGGACCTTGAGATCATCATGCTGAGTGAAATAGACCAGACAGAAAAAAAAATCAAGAACCATATGACTTCACTCATATGTGGGATATAAAACTGAAAGCAACAAAGAAACAAAAACTCACGAACACAGGCAATAATTTAGTGGTTACCTGAGGGTAAGCGGGGAGGAGTGGGTGAGGAGGGAGGGGATAGCAAATACACGGTGATGGAAGGAGAGCTGACTCTGGGTGGTGAGCACACAATACAACACATACTTGTAGGTGATGTATTATATTAATAGAATTGTACACTTGGAACTTAGGTAATTTTACTAACCAGTGTCACCCCAATAAACTTAATAAACACAAAGAAGTAAAAAGAAAAAATGAACTAAAGATTAAAAAAATAATAGTAATAAAACTAGTGCACAAATACAATTACAATAAACTGTGACCTAAGCTGATTATAACCCAGCCTAGTGGTCAGACCTACCAGAGAAGTGACATAAATGAAATCTGAGAGTAGCACCAGCTAAGAAGAAGGGACAGTGTACTGAGCAGAGGGAGTACATGTCCAAAGACTTGGTGGCAAAAAAAGCAAAAAAAAAGATTTGAAAGAAGTTCTGTATGAATGAAGTACAAATGTTAGAGCATGTGGTGAGAGGGGGAGTCTTAGGGAAATTATCAGGACACATCAGGAAGGCCTTAATGTAGGAAGCGGGAATTTTTGAAACAATGGGAAATCAATGAGACGTTTTTTAAAAAGAGTGACATGATCAGGTTTTCTTCATTAGATCACTTTGGCTTCAGTAGAGTCAGATGTCAGAGAAGAGGGTGGAGAGCAAGCCTGAAGGCAAGGAAACAGCGATGTGCCCAAGAACCAGGGCATTCTAGACACCAAGAGAGAGATGGAGGCAGTTAAGCCTACGCTTAACTACTGCTGCCAAGAGAATAGAGAGAACTGAACCGATCAGTTTAGAAGCTAAAGGTAGCATGAACAATCAGTGTAGAGGCTACAGGAGATGGAAAGTTAAAGATGACTCTCAGCTTTCTGACTGTTAACGGGTGGTGGTGCCATTTAAAGACATAAGGAACAATGGGAAAGGGGCAGGCAGAGGAAACAAGGTAGTAAGGTCTGCCCACGTTTATCTCATTATGTAGAAAAGGAAGAAAGTTTCTAGAGAAGGTCGAGTCTTTTTCCTTAAGGAACAGATTGAGAAATTGAGTTCAGATCTTCTAATTCTCACGTCTTCCCTACCCAACCTCTTCCTTTCTAACCGTATAGTGCAATCGCCACCCATAATTCTATCTTGGGTTTTATTACAGACAAATCATTACCAAATCTGCCGATATGATAATAAATGTTCTTCCACCCCTTTCCACGCCACGTTTCATACCCACCTGCATAAACCTAAAAACCTTGGCTTAGCATTGCATTGAACCCTACTGACGTTAGTTTCACACGGTAAAATCTTTTATCAGTTTCAGTGGAAACCTGACCCACAAAAAGATGAATGGAGCAGGCCTCCTGTGAAATAGGTTGAAAATAATTGCATGTCAGACAGGTTTTGGCAAGGAGCCAGTGAAGTATTAAGTGAAAATGTGAAGGAGCAGACTCTCCACTGCTCTGAATTTGAAAGCTCAAACATTGGGGCAGGGAAATATTTTTACCTCATTCTCAGGGCCTGTGATTTATTTCTTCTGAGGGCTAATTGCTGCAGAAAAAAAGAAGTAGATTCAAAAGGGAGTTCAAAAACGCTTACCTGGAAAAATACTTATGTGGCATTGGTTTGCATTTACAGGCCCCTACGGTGATCGGCATAGCACAACCAAAACAACTAAAAGCTAAATACCTGTAAATGGGTACTTTCTGGAAATGTCTTTATATAAAGTGTTTAGTAAGAGATGAGTGAAAGAGGATACTTTTAAGCCCTGAATAGAAAAGGAACTTTACTTGGTAAAGTACTTTCTGTATTCAATCTTTCTGTTGTAATTGTTCTATTGTTGCGAATGCAACATTTTGACTAGGTAAGAAATACTGATTTTATCCCTTTGTTCACTCAACAAACATTTTTTGAGTACTCACTGTGCCCGTCATTGTTCTAGACCAGTGATTCTCACCCAGCAACTTGGCTTCCTGTGCAAGCATTCCTCCTGAGGATATTTAGCAATGTCTGGAGTCATTTTTGGTTGTCACTGTTTGGGGTGGGGATGCTGCTGGCATTTAATGGGTAAGGGCAAGGGATGCTGCTGACATTCTACAATGCACAGGACAACGCCCTACAACAAATAATTATCTAGTCTAAAATTTCTGTACTGCAGTGTTGAGAAATCCCCTTCTAGACACTGGCAATATAGCAATGAAAACAAACAAAAAACAAAAAAGTAGAAAAACTTTAGCTTTTATGAAATATATTTTAGTGATGGGAGAGAAACAGTAAACTGATTAATGAAGAAATACATAGAATGCCACATAACAATAAGGCACTTGAAAAGAAATTAAAGCAGACGATGGGGAATGGTTACTACTACGCAGATAGAAGTCAGGGAAGGCCTCATTAATAAGGTGATTTTTGAGTAGAACCTAGAGAGAAACAGTCATGGTATGGGAATGAGGACTGACCCATTTATTGCCTTCATTGAAAACGTAGAGCAGTTTGCCAATCATGTGTGGATTTAGGGTAAGGATAAATTTAAAGTAATTTGAGAAGAAGTCATCTGAATGCCATTGCTTTTTTTGCCCACTTTTTTTCACCAAAACTTTCTGCTAGTTTAGATACAGAAGTGTAAAATTCTGTTTTAGACAAATGAGGTTTGACTTTCCATATAACCAAATGAAACAGACTCTTCTCATTTAACTTAATTAATTATCGAAGGCCACAGGTTCCAAACAGCATACACAAAACGTTGACCACGTACCATATATTCAGTATATATGGATATATTACACAAGTTGTATAGTATATCTCAGGGTACATACAGGGAATATATGAATAGGCTCTTACTACATATGAAGTAATCTGGGGACAGCTCCTCAAAGCTTAAACACAAACACAAACATGGAGATGTATATTTTGAAAATAAGGTCAAATTCTGGTTTGAGTGTTTTGTTTGGTATGATTATTTTAGCTGTTAATTTGTATGTAACTACAAAAACATATGGCAAAAAAACATAGGACTTGAGCTTTTCTGAATGGTTTATCTCAATTTAAAATCTTAATTGATTAATGATTCATTGAAAAAAATTTTAACTAGTTATTATACTCTACATATGAAAAATAAAATATATTTTTAAAATTTCACTTACAACTGCATAATAATGAAACTTTAATTTTGTCAGAAAAGTATTAACTTTGTTTTCTAAGAATACACTTATTAAAAGAAATCTAATTTCACATTTTAATTTAGTATTTCACTTCTACACAGAAATGCTCAGCATAAAGAAGCAAAAGCACATTATGAGATTATAATAGCAATATTTTTAAAGGATTCAGTTAAGTTTTAAATATTTTAAAAGTAGTAACACTATTGGAAATATAATGACAATCCTAAATATCTTCTTGGAGTGGCATTAACAAGCAAGTCAAGCTCAAGGACAGTATTTTCAAATATGTTATTTCTATATTTAGATGTTTGGAGTTGGTTGAAAACAACAGTGAAAAAGACAAAAGAAAAGAAAAGAAAAGGAGAAAATTACTCCACTTAGAATCTTTGGTGATCCCGGAACAAAAATAATTTAATTCTTTTATTCATATCTGGTTATAAAATTTTGAGATTACATTATGAGGAATAACTAAGGTCCTGCAGCATTAAGTTGACGTGACTTTTGTATGCCCTTGCTAATGAGGGCAGAATTGTAAAGAGTGATCCAACAAAATACAATATAGAGAAGAGAAATGTGAAATATAATAGAAATTGATAACTAATTTTCCTCATCCAAGTTGGATCCATACCTAGGCCCTATGACCTTAAAGTCAGTAAAGAAGTCATCAGGAACTAGTTGTAAAGGAACCTCCCACCTCGCATGGGGAGGGGCCTCCTTATCCACTCAGGATATTCACTGCACAACTGCCACATCATGCATTTCCTGTTTATGCATTCATTCATTTACTCAACAAACATGGTTACTGACTACAAGCCAGCCTTTTCCTAGGTGCTGATGGAACAAATAAATGTTCCTGTCCTTGAGAAGCTCAACCAAGTGAAAGGGATATTGGAGCGTAAATAATGAATATGAGAAATGTATAGAGGATGTGATGCACAAATATATTTTGGGTGTAATGACTCAGCAGGATAGACTTCAAAAAATGAGTTGCAGTTTATAAAGCAACCAGGATGAGGGCAAGCATTCCAGGCTGAGGAAGCAGCACGTATCAAGGCATGCCAGGCCAAAGTAAGACTATCACTGAGGCCAGAGATGAGAATGGAAAGATGGAGACAGGTTGTAAGAAGCCTTATATTCATTTTATTATTATAACCTGGAGTCTTCAAGCTTTATTATTTTGTATTATAGTAAAATACACAAAACAAAATTTACTATTAACTATTTTTAAGTGTTCAACTGCATTTCACATTGTTGTGAAACTATCACCACCATCTATCCAGAACTTTTTTATCTTCCCAAAGAAACTCTGTACACATTAAATATTCCCTACTCTCCTTTTCACTGCCTTCTGGCAACCATTATTCTACTGCCTGTTTTAAAGAATAAGACTAAAAATAAACTTATTTTTTCTTCTCATAATGGGTCATCTTGAAAAGTCTCTGGTGTATATATATGTGTTGTAGGACAATTAATTTTGATAACCCATCCTAGAAAAAGCACTAAATACCTCGTTGCTAAATACCACTACGGTCACCTTAGAAATATTCCCCTTGGGAAACTATGCAATGACGCCAGCACCTAGCCCACCCTCCAAAGCAGTTTTGGAACTCTTTTTCTGGAATGGCCTTCAGAGCTGTTATAGTACCCAAAATCTGACAATTAGGTTCACAAACTTGCCACTGTGTGCTTATGTTGGCAGCACTGTACAAACAATTCAGTAAGGTTTCATAACTTTGGTATCTGTGTCTCACTGCTGTGCTCATGTTGACATGTGGCAGTGTCTTGCTGAGTGGCATTCATTATTGTTGTATGTTTTTGTGTGCTGTTGTCAGAATGTCAGAACTTGAATTAGAGCAACAAATAAACACTAAATTGCTTATTAAACTTGGCAAGCATGGAAGTGATATCAGGGACATGTTAGTTCAAGTTTATGGGGATCATGCCATGAAGAAAATAGCAGTGTAATATATAAAAATATATTAAATATTTTCCTGAGGAGAGAGAAAGCATCACTGATGAGGAGACATCAGGGTAAGCCAGTAATGAGCAGAAATGATGAAAACATTGCAAAAAGTTGTTGAATTTTGCATCAAAATCATAGGCTGACTGTGAGAAGCATAGCAGAACAAGTAAACATTGATTGAAAAACAGGAAAGTCTTCACTGAAAATCTTGGCATGAGAAAGGTGTGTGCAAAAATGGTCCCAAAAGAGCTCACCAATGAACAAAAGCATAGGAGAGTCAAAGTTTGCCAAGACCATTTGGAGAGACAAGATGATGTTTTGGGCCATGTTATCATTGGTGATGAAACATGGGTGTACCAATATGACCCTGATACAAAGCGTCAAAGTGCGCAATGGAAGTCAGCCAGTTCTCCATGACCAAAAACGTTCCATCAGTTGAAATCAACAGTCAAAACTATTTTACTAACCTCTTTTGATATCAGAGGAGTTGTTCATTATGGATTTGTACCAACTGAACAAACAATCAACCAAATGTACTATTTGGAAGTGCTGACAAAGCTGGGTGAAAAAGTTAGGTGAAAATGACCTGAATGTTTCTCCAACAATTCATGACTCCTGCATCATGACAATGCACCAGTTCACACAGCACTGTCTGTGAGGGAGTTTTTAGCCAGTACCCAAATAACTGTATTGAAACACCCTCCCTATTCACCTGATCTGGTCCCCACTGACTTTTTTCTTTACCCGAAGATAAAGGAAATATTGAAAGGAAGACATTTTGATGACATCCAGAACATCAGGAGTAATATAATGGCAGCTCTGATGGTCATTCCAGAAAAAGAGTTCCAAAATTGTTTTGAATGGTGGACTAGGTGCTGGAATTGGTGTGTAGCTTCCTAAGGGGAGTACCTCAAAGGTGACTGTAATGATATTCAACAATGAGGTATGTAGCACTTTTTCTAAGATGAGTTCACAAAATTAATTGTTTATTCTCATGCCTCTCTTTGGCTATAGAACAGGGAGAAGCATTGAGAAGTTTTAAGAAAAAAAGCAATATGGTTTGACACTCTGACCCAGTTTTTCATCAAACATCTTCATCTTATTGTGTTCTCTGTAATTAGTGATGAGGAACCAGTTTCAAAGACTAGACAATTCAAAAAATCAGATTTGTTTTTGATGTGGAATATTATAGTGAACCTATAAAGTATACATCTCATTTCTTGTGATTGCACTTCTTTCTAACATCCATCCACACAAAACATTTTGTTTAAAAGCATAAAATAATACAACTACTAGAAATCACTTATATTGGTCACAGTTACTTCAAGATTGCAGATGAATGTACCAGTAGAATTTAAAGGTCTCCTGATGTTTTTGAGTAATTTTCAAAATTTTATCAAAATAAACCACAAAACAGGCACTGCAACTAAAAAACTAAGGTTAGGCAATGGCGACTTCATGGTGGACCTTGAAGAAGTAGACCTCTATAAAACTCTGACTTCACCACTTACTGGCTGCGTGACTACTGGGCAAATGCCTATACCTCTCTTAATCTTAGTTTTATCATCTAGAAATACATGACAATAGTTTTTATGCAAAGTTGTTAAGAAAATGAAATGACATAAGGCACCTATGTGCCTAACACAGATGCTCATTTGAAGTTAGTACCATCTCTTTCATTATTAACTTCCAAACAGGAAAATCAGTTTTACTACCTGTTCCATGTTCTAGAACATACTTAATCCTTCTGTTTATAATACCCTCTACTCCCCCCAAAAATTCAAATTGAATTTCAAGATTCAGCTTTCATTGTTTCTCCTTTTGATATTATAAAGGTAAAATTAAGCTCTTTCTCATCACAATTGCTATATTGCTTTGTTTGTGTCTGTAATATAATAATAACCACTAATATGTGGTAGCTAGCAAGTTCCCCTTCACAAATAAAGGATTTATTGTCCCAGTAGCTAGGAGTACAACTAGTAGACAGGCTCTCCATAAAAATTGTCTCAGGTAAGAGCACCTCTCAAGTCTTATGCCTCCTTCCTAAGGTGACCCCACCCAATAATGGTGATACAAGGCACCAGGCCCTTTACATCATTAAAAAATTATCTCATCTTCAGAACTCATCTTAGAGATGGCTAAGTCTTCAACTGAGACCATATCACAGTGCAACTTCTTCCTCTGTTTCCCAGTCCTCTGCCCTTCCTTTCTGTTGCTTAGGTGGTAGTCATAAGAACATTCCCTAATAAACCTGCACCCTGATCTCCATCTCAGAATCTGCAACCCAAACCCAACCTGCAGCTGTACCTCAGGCACTTAGCACATTGCTACAGTTGTTGGTTCACTGCCTGTCTCACTCAATAGGCTGTCTTTGCTTCTGATTTATTTTTATACTCTCAGGATCTAGTGAATACATGGCACATATGAACACCTAGCAAATGCTTGTTGAATAACTCATCAAAACTAAGATCTCATTTTGTTTGGCCAAGAAATTCTATTTTCTTGTTTCATTAATTTATTTACTTTTCTCTTTCTTTATAGAAAACAAATTTAGAGCAGTTAACCTCAGAGTCAATTACAATTAAATAGTGCAGAAATAGGAATGACAGAATTATTGAGGCAAATACACCAATCAAAAGGGTCAATATAGTTGTAATTAGCCATTGAAAATCTTTTAATCATTAAGTAGTCATTGAGCTGAGCATTTACCATATACTAGGAATTGCTTGAGGACTAAAATAAGAGTAAGTCTCTTTTCCAAGGAAAATTATGTTCAAATAGAAGAGAGAGGCAAAATTAGAACAAGGTAGCATAATTTCAGAGAGCAATAGGTGGTATGAAGGCCCCTGAAAGGGATCAGAACGTGAGAGCCCCAAACAGGCCACCTTGGCATATTAACTATTTTAAGTCAAGGCAATTGAGAAACACAGATTTAAGAAGGGCTCTCTGCCCTCACCCTTTCAGAGAATAAAACACAAGGTATAAATTTCCTGTGAGAAAGATGCCAACCCTGGATCAGGAGGAGGACAACATTCTTATACTGGGGTTGGGGAGTTGGCATCAGGATAAGTCTTTGTACAAACAACCCTCACTAAAATAACTTTTTTCTTCCTCAAGTTGTTTCCATCAAATGTTTTCCATTCACTTTCCCACAATTTAATACCCCTAAGCCAAAGCCCATTTTTCTTCGTCATGTTACAATTTAAATGGTCTCTACAATTCATCACGTTTTGTTAAAATGGTGTGTACACACACACACACACACACACACACGCAAAATCCATGGCTGTTTATGATTTTCACTTGTTTCTATGTAGCCCTACATGCCATCCAAAAATTTAATAGCAAATCAAATGTTAATCCCCCTGTTAATCTTTCTTCTGTCAGTTCAACTCACAGGTTTCACCATAGAACCTAAGAACATAAAAGAAAAGTCTCTGTCCCTTATACCACTGTAGGTAATAAAGTTATGGAAGGCCTCTCCAAAAAGGTGAGTAAAACCCTCAATTTTGAGAATTCATACTTGCAGGGATTTGGGCAGTAAAACAGCTAACATAAAGGCTAGGCATCAGGTACAAATTGGACTCTAAGCTCCAGGCAGCTAAGTACAGTAAATTGCTTGTTTTTATCTGGAAGGGGAATATGTTCTAATTCTTAACAGGAGCCAAAGTTTTCCTTAAATAAAACTGGATAGCAGTGAAGTAAACAATGTCTTCATCAGCTAGTTCACAACAAAGACAAGCAGAAACCTGTGACAGCTTTTTGCAGTGACCCTGGAGACCTAACATTAAGAAGCATTCAGGAAAGACCATCTCAGTGAAAGCTGCAATGACTCAATGTACTTAGGACAGTAGCTGGATGACATGACCTTTAAGTTTCCTTCTTCAAGTTAGAGCTAGATGTCAGATGGTCAAGATTACATTCTCTGTCAAGGGCCTCAGTGCAGGTGTTCTAGAGTATTCATTTATTTCCTCATTTGTTAAGAAAGAAATTGTTCAGAACAAGCTGGGGCAAAGACTTTTTAATCATAACGCTCTAGTTTCCTACTGCATTTAAGAAACAATTTAGGCTAACTTCATAGAATTCTAAGGAAATATCACCTACCCATAGGAAGAACTGTTTGTTTCCAGCCGTACAATTCCTTTCTTTTAATTTTCAAATGTATATACCATCTCTGCCACCTCCAACTTCCACCCCACCCCCATTGCTATAGACTAGGGTTTTCAGGGTTTTGGTTGTATTTAAGTTTTATAAAGATGCAAATAAATAAATAAATGATGACAAGCATAAAATGAAAGAACTAGTGTCAAGACATGCAAAGTGGGAAATGAAGATCATTAAGCTATTTCTATAGGAGCAAGTTTGCTTAACCAAACTTTGTAATTTTGTTTCCTTACAATTAAACAACAACCACAAAAGCATTTAGGAATGTCACAATTATTCCAAAGGAAGCATGTGTATTCCAAAGTGAAAAATCAGGCAAGTCAAGCTTTATCATAGTAGTAGAGGAATGTCATCACATTATAAAATATACTGCAACCATTATGTTGCTTTGCTTTCTTTCTTTTTTTTTTTTTCTTGCTTTTTGGTATGTGGGTAGCTCCCTGGCTGGGAATCGAACCCAGGCCGCAGCACTGACAGCGCCAGCGCTGAAGCCTTAAGCCATTACACCATCAGGGAACTCCCCTGCTTTCTTATTATTAACTAAACCATACAGATGAAACACCTACTCAGTCAATGAATTAGATGCATTCTATTTTGCAAATATTTAAACTGCTCAAGTTCAAATTCAAGCTCTATCACCTGAAAGAGTTCACAACATGCCACCCCACAGCATGCCACTGTGGTACAGTGATTATTTTGAGCTGAAGGCTGTTGAAAAACAGCAGTTGCACTCCCCTTTCTGCGTAAAGACAGATCCTCCAAAAGCAGCTCAGTTGTCATCAGTCCTCTCACCCAGATTTTCATCAGCCAAGAAAGATTGACACTTGTCACAGGAGAAGACACCAAAGGTTGATACCAAACTAGACAAACTTTGTCACACACACTATTATCTCCCATCTATTCATGTAAGGGCCCATTCATGTTTTATAAAATTATTTATTCTTCCCTAAGTTGCCTACATTCCTCTTCCCCTTCCCCTAGTAAGATAGTATATAAGCTCTCAAATCTCACTATTTTTTGGTATTCACTTTGTTTTGTTTTTCCTGTGTGCCCTTGAGCACATATTAAAAATTAATATGCTCGTATACCTTTTCTTCTGGTAATCTGTCTGTTGGCAGTTTATTTCACAGATCCCCCCCATATCAATCCTGCAAGAATACATGAAAAGTCTCTCCTCTCCTACATACCTATGTTTTTAACTATAAAACTATTACTAGAACTGATTGTTAGGATTAAATAACAACACATTGTGGACAAAAAAAGTCACATTCTAAACCTGACAAGCTCAGGGGAGGCCAGCAGGGCAGGCCTTACAAACTCAGAGACCCAAAAGTAGTCACATAGGATGGTCTGAACGTAATAATCCTAATTAAAAGTTGATCACGGCAAGTAGCTACATCCTTGGCCTGCAGCTTCCTTGACAAAGGTCAGTCTTCACCTAAAGTGAGCCTGCTTATTGCCATTTTGCATCTAAAATAACATTCCCTTGGAATGTCAGAGTAATCTTTTTCTCTAGACCGCTCAGGGCACAAATTCCCACCAGAGCAGGACACCACAGAATCCTTCATTGTTATCTTCTTCCCCAAATACCGTCTCTATGCGTTGTAATTGTGAACTATCCTGTATGCACTAATGTGAAAGCAGTATACACCCCTGACTTTTTATCTGATCTCATAGATTTCCTTGGTTTTTCCCACCCCCTTAATCTACAACCAATCAATGTCCATTAATCCCCCTTCCCCCACGTCTCCTTTTGAGTCTTACTTATAAAATAAGCTGTGAAACTATCATTCTTTGGCGCATTTCCTCAATCCATTGAGCTTTTGCTTCCTGGCAATTGTTGTCCATTTGGCTCAAATAAACTCTTCTAAGACTTTTTTTCTTAGGCTGGATGTTCTTACCTGGACAGCATGAAAGCCCCTGGGCCAGCATGGTGTCTAGCAGATGACAGTCTCTCAGGCTTTTGTCTTTTCCCTTTCCTCTGACTTTCCACAACCGAGTGTAGAAGGGCAATGTCCTGAACACAGGTTGCAGCCAGGCCACTCATATTCTGCCTTCCTCGAGTGCACACATGGAGGCCAACATGCCACGTCTACATATCTGAAAGTCATAAATGCAGCTGGCACACTGTCAAATAAAATGTTATTTCCTTCTAACTTGATAAATATACTTTCATAACAATCTGGAAGGCTAAATTCAATTTAGATTTCTCAGTTCCCTCAGAGTTTCATAACAAAAATCTGGCAGGAGGCCCTGGAGCATGTGTACCCCTGCCCAGTCAGTATTCTTCCCTCTACCAGTGCTCTGCATCCACAGGGGCCTGGTGGCAAGATGTGAACACCCCAGCATGACTGAGCTCCAGACACATCTCCATAATCAACTGCCCCTCAGGCACACCAGCAACCACTGGGAAGAAAGGGATTGGGAAGAGGTTTTGGAGGCCTTGGAGCCATTATTGGGGCCTGTTGAACATGGTCTCTGGGACCATGGATTTTCTGCTCAACAGGCCCCAGTACTGGCTCCAAGGCCTCCAAGACTTCTTCCCGATCCCTTTCTTCCCAGTGGTTGCTGGTGTGCCTGAGGGGCAGTCATGCTGAGTATTGGTAACCTTGGCAACGAGGACTCCCCACCTGCTTGGCAGTGAGGTGGCTGCAGTGGGACACTCTAAATGACAACCTGAAGCCAAACTTTTCCTGGTTCTAACAGAGACATTGTTTGCAAGTTTAGTAATTCTTGCAGTAATTTCATCTTTACCAGGAAATCTATCTATACCCCCAAAATACTGAAGTTAATATGATATCAAGAAAAAATAATTCTATAAAAAGAGGATTTTTTTCTTTTCTGTCTCAACAGAAGCAAAGATAAATGTAGCTTGAGTGTGTGTCTCACCAATCTTTTTCCCAGTGATGTTGCTATTTTAAAGTACATTTCTATTCATGCTTAGTGCATCTGAGTTCTCTCTCTCTCTCCTCCTTTCTCCTTCCTTCCTTTTATCACTCCCTCCCTCTGGATTTTTCATTTTGTGGTTTGAGAAACCCATCACTTTTTTTGGACCAAAAACATACAATTAGAAACTGTACTTGCTACCTTTAAGAGAGTTAAAATTTATTCTCTATCATAATGTGGTCACAGTGAAATAGCTCAAACTTTCTTGATTTCTGAAACTCACATTTATTTGATTCATATTGCTCTTTTAAAAACTGCAAAATACCTTTACTAGAAAAGAAGGAAAGCAAGAGATCATGACTCTTTTTGGTTTCTAAGCAGGTGCCAAGACAGAAATTACTTAGTTTTAAAATTGCCTTGATGTTTACAAAGATTTGTCCTGCAAACTGTGAAAGACACATTATTTGTATGGGTGTCACATTACTGATCCAAGTACTTCCCAATGCACTAAAGGGTTCGTGGAGGCAGAGAAGGGGCAGGAGAGACTTAATACTGAAAGAACAGGCAGGAACAAAAAGGGCTTGTCGCACTGAGATAGAAATAGGCACAGACAGCTGGACAACTCATTTTCTTTCAACTTTCATGGATCCTTGAACAAAAATCACCAGATCTTCCAGTGTCACCATCTCTTCCTACTCACTTACAGATTGGTCTGTGTTCTAAAAAGTCATTACAAATGACATGTCTTCATGCCCTTATAGATCTAACTTACTATTTGAGCCATTTAATCTCACACTGCCAAATCTGTTATTCTGTATAAAATTCATGTGGTAGGGTGGTTCCTTGTTGTCACCATAGTGAGAAAACTTCAGGCTTTCAGAAACACAACCAGTCAATGCTTTCTCAATGAGAACAATATGATTGTCTTTGCAAAAATAAGAAAGCATCCTAGACCTATTATGAATTGGAAATGTGATTTTAACTTGTGTTATCAGCCATTGTAATGACATTTTATTCATCCACTCTCCTCTTTTATTACCTGAAATTCGATAAGCAAAAATATGCATTGGCCAAAAATTAACCAAAGCCTTATTATGGCCATTATCTTGGTCAGTTTGGGTTGCTATAACAAAAATACTATAGACTGGGTGGCTTCAACAACAAAGACTAATTTCTAACACTTCTGGAGGTTGAGAAGTCCAAGTCTAGGTGCTAGCAATGTGGTTGTCTGGTAAAGATGCTGTCTCATGGCAGAGAGAGAGAGACCTTTCATGTCTCTTCTTATGAGGGCACTAATCTTGTTCATGGGGGATCTAGCTTTATGACCTAACCTCCCAAAGACCTGATCTACTAATACCATCCCATTCATGATTAGGCTTCAATATATGAAGAGGGGGGCAGGCATAAACATTCATTCCGTAGCATCCATGTAAAGAGGAAACCTATAATGTCAGTAATCTTATAAAAGCACCTAGTTGAGGGGGAATCTACACTGTCAGTAATACAGGGTCCAGCATAGATAATGTTGTTGTTGTTGTTGTTGTTATGAGCTGGTAATCTATACAAAATCTTTTTGTACAAAATCATAAGCATGTAGTTCTGTAACATAACAATATCATACTCAAGCACATGTTAGGAGACATTTTAAGTGAAATGTTTGAATTGCTGTCCATGTCGTGCGAGACACTCACGTGCAGGGCCCAGCGTCACTTCTACCAGGTGCTGTATTAATTACGTAAGGCTTTTGGAAAAGGCTGCTGAGTGTTACTCAAAAACCTCTTCATAAAAGGTTTTAATGAAAAAAAGGTTTTAATCATTATAGAAATGTGTCTTAGGTACATGACACACACAACTATATATATGTCTATATACAGTAGGTAGATAACATAAATTAGAGAGATAATCTGCATACATCCAGACACACTTGGGCCTAACTGTTTAAATCAGGCACATTTCAAATGTAGAATTGATACATATAATCGTATACAAAATCGTTCCTCCAAAAAAGGAGGTTAATAACTCAGCCAGTAAATTTCCCCTGCTTTGATCACTCTCTGCGGGTTCCATTAAAATGGCCATTAGGAGCTGAGCCAGCCTGGAAGCTCAGATGATGTACTCGCATTCTGAATGGAAGAGGAAGGAGCTGAGAGCTATGGTCTGGTGTGTTCCAAAAGGTGTAGAGTCAGGAATGAGATAGGCTTCCACTAGGAATTCTTTGTTATGTAGGCAATTCTGCATATTTTCATCTCTGCTATGTTTATTTCCTCTTAACTGAAGAATCACCTGTATTAATGGAGACATGTATCCTCACATATGAAGACACAAGGGCTCTTAATTTGCGCCTTGATTCGCTGCCTAGACAAGATCATTCTGTTCCTTCATTCTATTATTTGAGAGTTACTGAGTGCTCTCTCTGTGTTGGGCGTGATTCTAAGTGCAGAGATGCAACAGTTAATAAGACAGGGTCTCTTTCATGGAGTTAGGGGATGAGAGACGGGAGAGAAAATAAGAGTCAGTAATAGGCAATAAATGAGAAGACAATGAACATAATTGCAGACAAAGATAAGTTAATTGAAGAGGTTAAAACACCCTTCTCTCCCCATTCTGCACCTTCTTCCTTATCCCCACCATATCATCTCTTAATATTTTCTAACAATCTCCTCCACCCATCCTGAATAGACCATTTCCTCCTTTTGTGGACAGACTGATCCCACCTCCACCTTTATCCTCTCACTTTAATTGCATTTGTTTACCTGTCTTATCTTTCCCAAAGAGACGTTAAACCCCTATAGAGTAAAGGTCAGACTTTTTCTTTTCATAATGATTTTGTAGATGAAATTCCTGGCACACATTCCAGTTTTGCTCACCATATAACATTTTCAATAAATTAACTCAACAAATCTGTTGGAGAAATAAAGAAGTCACTAACAGCAGTAACTAGTTTGAAACTATTATTATAATTGAGGCTTGGTAGAAATGACTATGTTGATGTGATCACAATCTTCTATAAAGATTTTATGATGTTGTCATTCAAACCATGTTCTACTGTTTATTCTAGCAGCTTTCACCTGGTGTACCATTTTTTAAAGTTATAATTTAGGATTCACACTACTGAAGTGATATCTGTCAGAAAATGAACAGGTATATAGTAAGAGTTAAGAGGAGAGTCCAGAGGCAACAGAGAAAGAGTTAGAGCAGTAAGTTTTAATACTCAGAGAGCAACATGGCACTGAACAACCTACTAAATAATGTGAGGCTGCGTTCCAGTATTGCAAAGCACGATGTGACCCCACAATGGCTTCTGGCCATCTACCCGAGGGCAAGGCACTAACCAGCTCTCATCCTTATTCAATGCCTCTCAGGTCACTACCAGTTGTAAGGTAGGCAGAGGAAAAACTCTTGACATTGCAATAATAAAGAACTTCTTGAGGTGATTAGGACTCATCCGCATGATAATAGATATAGTAGGACTAGAGTGCAAACCCACAGAACTGATGCTTTGAATGTTAATGAAAAAATGCCTTCGATTGTTGCCAAAGCAGTTACAGAAGACTCATACTAAAAGCTCTATTAAGCATTAGATATTAGACTTGGATTTTATTAAGAGTCACATCTAAAAAACATTACTTTTCAGGAGGCTATCTATCTCCATGTCTCCAACGTGCTCTTCTACATTCCCTGATGGCTTTTCTCCAGCACAGCCAGTTCAAGAAACATGGCTTAACTCCTGAATCTTTCCTTCTACGTTCAAAGACAGAATCCTAGAGAGCACAGGAAAACCACAAATCCAAAGGGGTGCACAAGGAGCCTGAGGTCTTCTGCAAAGTAACCAACAAACATCGGCTGTATTTTGTGGCCACAGAATTATCTTTCTAGTTAAGTTTAGAAAATGAATAGCAAAAAAAAATTTCCATTTTTATTTTGCTATTGGAAAATCTGAAGCCAAAAGGTGCTGAATTAGTGACACTCAGACAAAAGAAACATGTTATTAAGGATAAAGCAGTGGGTTTTTTCTGAATTACTATATGGGGTCTTTTCATCAAAGGACAGAAAATAATTTAAATTGACTAGTACACTAGGAAAATTTAGATTAATAGAAGGAAAATCCTGTTCTATCATTATAATACCCAGTATTCTTAAAATTAAAAATAACTACTATTTGTTGTGTGTCAATCAATATACTAAGTGTTTCATGTAATTATCTAACTTCATTCTCCCAATAATATTACGTGGTAAGTACCATTATCCCACTTTCACAGGTAGAAAAACTGAGGCTCAGAAATTTTAAATAATTTGCTCAGAGTCTTATAGGTAGTAAATCGAAGAGAGGATTGAAAATGAAATATATATGATTTCAGAATTTACATTTTCCCCAATGTATCCAATTCCTTGAGAATAATTAATTTCAAAAATCAAATGATACCACTTCCTTATTTTTAAAAATATTATTTAAGGATAAAACTTGACTCTGCCTTTTAATTCTAAGTTATCAGGATTTTTTTTAAAAAAAGCATTAACTCAGAGTAGGAATCTTTAAAGATTTTATTTAAATGCATTTAACTTATTTAATTAATTAATTTGTGTAACCAAGTGCAAGCACATTTTTGAGGAAAGAGACTTGCTAAGTATAAGTTCATCCCATTGATTATTTTAGCTTCATTATAGTTTTTCAGTCCAGAATGAATTCACGGTGGGTTTATGAGCACACAATGTGCTCAAAGAAGCAGAGACAGGTTCTGAGGGATCACACAACAGGTATGGCAGTGAATACTTAAAACATTGCACAATATCAACATCAAAAGTTTTCTAAAACAAGTGACCTTCAAAAGACAGGGAGGGGAAAAAAGAAGTGGGTCGATGGGAAGAGACAGAAATTCAAGGCCTGAAGCAGAGAATGAAACAGTAACTGCCAAATTATCTCACAACCATCGCAAAACAAACCCAAAGTTATTTCCTCAAAAGTCATTCAATCTAAGCATGCTAAACATCTCTTACCGTATTTGGATGTTATTTAATTCACTCTAAAGGACTGAACACCTAAGTGCTTTTCAGCAAATCCTACTGCACCATCCTGACTGTAAGACACCTTATTTTCCACGGACAGGACTGTAGTTTCGTGCCCCTAGGTGAGATGATCACAATCACAGCTCAGGGCAGTTACCTAACTAGATCTCAGGCGTGACACCTCACACCTTTCTAGTGAGATAGACTCTCTTTTGTAGGTTTCTAAAGTATTTACTTTCTAGTGTTTCCCACTTCTTAAGTTGGGTGGAGAAGGAAGGATGGATGGAAGGTAGCAGAAAAATATTATTCCCATCAGGGGATAAAAAAACCAATATTAAGAATAATCCAGCATTGGCTCTTTAACTATTGAAGCGCATAATAACTTATTCCTATAATTTATGAATTACCTTTCCTTTCATTTTATTATTATTTTTTTATTTTCCTCTTGCAGAGAAGGTAATATTCCATTTTCTCCTTTGCCTTAAGTGTTTTCTTTGGAAGAGTAGGAGAAAAGAGCCTGGGAGGGCAGTGACCTGGGGAAATCGGTTTCTCTTGGGTTACCTTGTAATTTCTGATTGTATTCGGTCCTGTCGGACTGGCTCCTCCTCAAGGTACCAGAGTGGTCCCCAGAAACACTGCTGTCAACCAGACTGTCAGTCTTCCTCCTCTCCAGCATGTAGAGCCGGGGCCTCAGGAAGGTCAGGTGCTTCTTCTTGGTGCCCATGTTTTCTTTCCCAGTGGCTTCTCTGGGCTCCATCCGAGGCAAAGACTAGCTTCAGGGGCTTGCAGGACGGCTGGTTGCTAAAGTGCCTGGGGGTGAGGGTTACGGCCACCAGAGTGACCAGTTCAACTGCCCCTGTCTGACTGAACTGCTTCACTCCAGGGTTACCTGGCTGTGACTGCCACCTCTCCGGAGCCCCAGAGCCCCACCCCTATGAGATCATTCTTTTTTGTACCTAGAATCCAACAGGGGAAGTTGCCACCTGTTACCTGAGAGACCTGCAGCACCGAGCTAGGCAAAGCAGGGACCGTGCTGTCCCAGGCTGCCGAAGCAAACAAAAATCCCTTTGTGTGGGGCAAGGGCTGGGGGTTGGGAGAAAGGCGCAGAGAACAAGGCGAGGCGGGGCAGAAGGGCAGTGCAGGTGAGTGCAACCTGTAGCTCCTGGGCCGACGGTGTGCGGTTGGGCGTGGGCCGGGGGCTGAGGGCCCCGCCGCGGCTCTGCTGCCCGGGGGCGGACGCGAGCTTCTGCTGACCTTCAGCTGGAGTCGCTCGTTCACAGGTGACCACAAAGTAAGAGTGAGGCTTAGAGAGTTTTCATGTGCATCACGACAGTGGATACAGACTCCTTTTGGGGATTACTGTGAGCGTTCACCATTCTTCCGCCTCTAAATACTGAACACTTCGGAGATGATTTGCTAGAAGACGGACTTGCCAAATCCTGATCTGCATTCCCGAGGAAACAAGGATTCGCCTTTGAAAGAGGTCTGGCCCAAGGCACAGGAAGAGAAAACAGTGTCCAAAGAGGCCTGCCAGGAGCCTTTTCGCTTCTCTGCTCCTGCTGCCCTTGCCTGAGATTCGTCCTTTTATGGTCTCAGCCCTGTCCTTCTGAGTCCTGCTCCTTAGGAAAATAAGCACCACGTCAGATTTCTATGACATCTTTTCCCCATTCCTTTTGCAGATGGAGTGGCCAAAAAAGAAAAATACAAAAACAAAAGCAAAAAAAACAAAACAAGACAACAACAACAATAACAAAAACAAAAGCCAAGAAAAACCCAAGGCAGCTCACCTTGTAAAAGTAAGAGAAAAAAATGCCGGAAACAGAAGAGACAGGTAGAAAGTAGAAAGGATGGGGGGCAAGGACTGGCAGAGAGGAAGGCAAACAGTGAGGGGCCTTTCATTAATTTTTTTGAAGTTGTATTTCCTTGTACTCACAGGGATTTCTCAAGGGGGAAGTCCTCAGAAGCTCTGGAGATGCAGCGAGAGGTCTGCATCTCCTTAAAGAAAAGGGAGACCCTAAAGAGGAAGAGATTCCTTTTTCTTACAAAGGGACCCCCGCAAAATCCAGCTTTGTGCTGCCCATTCTGAATCGTGGTTCACTGCTGTTAACAAGGTTTATAAATGGGGATGAAGAGATAAAAACCATTTTCCCAACTCAGAATGTGAATACAATTTGCATAATTATCTTAAAAAGATAAATGACAAATCTTCATCTGCTGGAGAGACAGGTATATACATAGCTGGGCATATTGAATGGCTTTTATTTAAAATAATTGATAGTCTTTTTAAAACAAGCCATCCCAAGTACATTTAATAAATGCTTTTAAATAGGCACATTCACCACCAAGATATAAAATGAGATTTTTGGTTTATGTTTAAAATGCCTGTATTGTATTTTAACATTATACATACATATAAGTATATGATATGTTTTGTGTATTCACCTAGTTACTAAGAGACATATACTATTAGACATTGCACCACTGTAAATTATACAATTAAAACAATAGGACTTACAGGAAATATGGGATTAGGGATACAGTGACCCATAAAAAACAGATAGAAAATGGAAAAAAAAAAGGTGGCACAGTGTAACATGTAATAAAGAGTTAAGAAATATATGAACATGAAACTATCTTGAAAAAGAACTGAAGGTTGCTTGTAGAAGTCAGCCTTCTAGGGCCATAGCTTATGAATCACAGCAAAGTGACAGAAGAAGAGATATTTGGAAGCAGATGGAAATGTAAACTGCGAGGTGTGGGTGGTGTTGCTGAGGCCACAGGAAATGAACTGAGGCCTCTGATCCCTTGTAGGGGTGCACGTGTGTGAGTTTTGTATACTTCTTTGGGGCTCAGGGCATCTGGAGACAGTTTTCTGCATTCACTTAGTGTTTCAAGTAGATGACACGACTAGTCATCCATAAGCTAATGTGAAACTGTGTTTACTCAAACAGTTCCTCTTTGTTAGAACAAACTTGTGTTTTCAAAATCCGCATTATAGCGGTACTGATTGTAGTAGCTTTATTATATTTTTAAGGTTCACCACTTAAGAAGATACATAGCATAGCTACTATGAATGCAATAGTAAACCTGTATGTTATTTATTCACAATAATTTTAATATCAACTTTAAAAATCACAGATAAATTTGTTCAAAACTACTTTTTAATCAATCAATGAATAGGGATGTCACCGTTAGTTGTTTTCTCAATATTCACTCCTACCACCTCCCATCCCTATACCATTTCTTGGCAACAGAATCCATATTTCATTTAAGGTAACATTTGGGTTGGCTAATTGTAATGATAACTTTATTTTCTATTTTATCAGTCTCTCCTGTCACTAGGGTGTCCATGTTATCCCAATTCTGACAAATGAGACCTCAGTGGTAGTCTCTTATAATGGGCTGTGGAGTATTGATTTTGGGAAAGCTTTATTTCTCTAACCAAAGGGGTAGTAACAATTGCCTTCAACCTTCCATCTTTATCCAGACTTGACCACAGGCATAATGCATGGAGCTGTTACAGCCACCCTGTGTTCATAAGAAAAGACCCAGAGAACCATGGACTCTGATAGCACTGAGCCTCTGAGCCAATACTGGCAGCCACCCACCCTTAGGCTTCCTGATATGAGGGTAAAATAAGCCTCTCTCCCGAAGCCATTGCTAGGGGGAGTGCTTGCTGTCAATACATTTCTAAAGGATTCAACAGACAGTACTTGATATGCATATATGAATTCACAATTCTCTTGCTTATCTCTTTGACATTTTCTTAAGCCAATATGTTTAGAATCACCAGCATAAAATAAGAACAGGCAGGTTAAAAAAAGTTTGAGCATTTTGTCACTGGGGCATCTTGCTGGAACATGAGTGAGACTAAAGAAACGAGGCTTCTAATTTGTTTATTTTTTATATTTTTTGGTAGAGGTACAAAAGTTTTTCAATACAACAATTTTTATTACTTAAATAAATAAAATGTAGATATTAAGACATTTAAATTAATGTTATTCTGTGTAGAAAACAAGCACGGGACAGT
Organism: Lyroderma lyra; assembly: GCA_004026885.1. Taxonomy (NCBI): domain Eukaryota; kingdom Metazoa; phylum Chordata; class Mammalia; order Chiroptera; family Megadermatidae; genus Lyroderma; species Lyroderma lyra. The sequence continues at coordinate 52,358 of PVJL010008006.1, forward strand.
GACTCCAAGACCCAGTTTTAGTTTTGGCTGTGACATACATCAGCTTCATGACATTACAGGTGACAAAATCTCTAGGTCCCATTTGCTTCATTTGTAAAATGTGACAATTTAGTCATTAGTACTAGTCACTGAATATTTTCAGTTCTCCATTGAGGCACGTGGGAATTTTGCACTGCCCGACCTTTAGATGTGGTCATGTAACTTGCTTTGGCCAATGACATGGATTAAATGTGATATATGAGTATGTCACTTCTGGAAAAGTGTTTAAAACAGGTGTGTGGTTTGCTGTAGCTTTCTTTCCCTCATCCACGGTGATTAGCAAAATTCTAAGCAGTGGCTCTTACATCAGGACAAGTCTCAGAATGTGTATGCATCAGATTAGAGCCCCAAGCCACCCCATAATGTAGATTGAATATAAAAGAATTCTTTGCTTCTTTAAACCAATAAGATTTGGGATTTTTCTCTTTACTTCAGCATAAGCTAGGCTATCCATATTAATGTAGGGTACAGATTAAATGATGCATAAATCTTTTTTCAGGTCTAGCATTATATGGTTTCCGGATTCTTAGACCCAGGGTGTTATTAGGTTGAAAAACTCCTAATCCAAAAGAGAAATCACATCTCTTACATAATGTCATGAATAAATTGGATTGGAGGAAGGAAAAGAACTCATTATAAGTCAGGAACTTACAGGAGTCCAGACAAAAAAAAAAAAAGAAAGGCTTCAACAAGGGTAGTGGTGGTAGGGATGGAGAAAAGTAGATGAGTCCAAATCATTTTAAAAGTTGAACTGTTAGAACTTGTGTATGACTTCATGGAGGTGAATTAATAAAAAAAAGAAATAACAGATCAATTCCTGGTTTTAAGATTGAGTAACTGGGAGGATTATTGGTCTTGTATGCTAATAGAGACAGGGTGAGTTCGATGGGGTTGTTCAGAATTCCACTTAGGTTACAATTAGGTTAATATTCCCATAAGAAAGTCAAAGGAAATGCCTGGTAGCTTTTGTATTGGAGTCACTATTTAGATTTCAGTTAAAAAAATCGGGAGTTATATCAGAATACACATAATATTTAAAGCCATGGATTGATGAAACCATTTATGAAGATAATATAGCCCGAAGAGAGGAATCAAAGTCAAGCCCTGAGGAACTCTAAATTTAGAGGCAGGGTTGGAGGAAAACCCAGCAAAGAAGGCAAAAGAAAGCAGTCCTTGAAGTGGAAAAGCAGAAGTATGTGACATCTCTGTTTTTCCAAAATAAGGGCAGAGTCCATCTGTTGAGAGGCCAAACAAAATGAAAATAGGAAATAATTCCTTTAATTTGGCACCATGTTGGTGATTTATAAAGTTTTCAAGAGGAGTTTCCGTAAAGTTGTAGAGGTAGGTGTTGGAGTGGAAGGGATTTCATTAAAGGAGGCAAGAAATTTGAGACATGTTGGAACACACTTCTGAGAACATTTGCAATAATATATTATTGGGCAAGTACTATATGTAAAGATTATACCCAGGAAAAATAGTGAGAAAGGTAGAATCATATCCATATCTCATAGATACAGAGACAGGTTCAGAGAAACTGAGTCATTTTCTCTCTATCACACAACTTGGAAATGACAAAGGATTCAAAATCAGGTCCCGCTTCCAACAAAGCTTGTGGCGTGTTACACACTTGACATCTGCTGAATGTCAAATGCCTAGGAAGCTCGTGTCCTGACATATAGCAAGGGCCCCACAAACGTACTTTTCTTCTCTGAAGGTTATCTTGGAACAATTCCCCATTACCTACCTTTATTTTGGGGGATTGAATTCAGGGATCTGAAGTTTTATCAAGCATCTCACGTGATTTTTACGCACAGTTAAACTTGGAGAATTCCTGCAAGCATTCTTCTTGTCTCCAGTGATGTTCTACTCCAATTTATCTTGCCCAATGACTCTTGAATTTCCTTTCTAAACCATAAATCAGATCACATCTTTCTTCAGATTAAAAAAGCTTGATGGATTGTTTTTCACTGCATGTAGAAGGGAATCCAAATATTCTTTAGGCCCCAATCAGACTGTCTTTTTTCATTTCAAATTACTTACAGTTCTAGTTATTGATTGTACAATAACAAATCATCCCCCAAACTTATTTGCTAAAGCAATGATTATCATTGCATTAGGTCCCACAGTTTCTGTGGATCAGGAATTCAGAAAAGACTCAGCTAAGTAGTTCTGACTCATGCAGTTGTAGGCAGATGTTGGCTGGAGCTGAAATAACAGGCAACTGGAACAGCGCTGGGTTGACCAGGCAACTTTCTCTCTTCTGTACTTTCAGGGCCCCTCTGATCTCCCCACAAGGGCTAACTTGGGCTTCCTTCACAGTATGGCAGAGTGCTTACTCAGCTCAGAGTTCCAAAAGGGAGGGTCCCCAGAGAACCAGGCAGAAACCATTGGATGGTCTTTCATGTCCTATCCTAAGAAGTCACATAGTGTCACATCTACCACAGTCTCAAAGCTTATCCAGACTCAAGGCAAGGGAATATAGACCTCATTTCCTCAATGGGAGGAATGCCAAAGTCATGTTATAGGAAGAGTTTATAGAAGGGAGAAATTGCTGTGGCTATCTGTGGAAAATGCCATCTGACTCATATATCCATTACATATGTACCCCATATTCCATTCTCTTTTAGGATTAATTCTTTTTCAAGCTGTTCCTTTCACTTGGAATAGCCCTCCCCATCCTGTGGAATCTTACTAATCCTTTAAGATGCAACTTAAATGTCCCCTCCTGTATTTCCCTCCTGTCCCCTAAAAACACTCGCTCACTCCTTCATCTGAAATCACAGAGCAGCATATCTCTATCATAGGGACTAATTAGATTATGAGTGCTCTGAACTATTTGTCTTTGAAATCCTCATCTAGCAATAGGAGATCAATAAATATTTACTGTTGTGGGGGTCAGGCACAGCACCTTATGGCCTGTACAATCTACCAATTTATGGGGAGAGGCTTAGGGGCCGCTACAGTATTTCTCTCTCTCTCTCTCTCTCTCTCTCTCTCTCTCTCTCTCTCTCTCTCTCTCTGTCTCTCTCTGATTAGCAACTTCTTTCTAGGGAAAGGAGGATATAGATCTGGAAACAAAAGAGAAAATCAGGGGCATTCTTCAAAGATGAGGTCATTAATGCATTTGTGAGATGACAACAAAGCCAGCTTTGAGAGCTCCCTATTCAACTATAAATTGTTTCGTAGTTGCCCTGCTATCTCATGGCTGTGTTTTTATACCCACTGCCAGGCTTCCTGAAAGCAACAATTTCAGTTAATGCACTGACCAAGCAGCAGCATAATAATCCTGTCAGTGAACAATGGATGGGAGCTGAGGTTTGGAAGGAGGTAAACCTTCTAATGTTTCTATCCTCTTGACTGAAGTAATTTTAGCAATGACATATGATCATAGTTGGGCCTTTGCCTCAGCTGTAATGAATCATCCATTACAAGATTTTCAAGGTTGTCGGGGGGAAATTTATCTTGGGAAGGGGAAGAATCTTTGCAAGTGCTTGAAATAGCCTGGCTATGATCAAAACCAGCTAGGTAAGCAAGAAAAAGTGCCACTGGAATCTTTGAAAACTATCTATTCAATGATGCCAGTATCTAAGAGTACTGGATTCTATTTCCAATAGTTCATGATCTTCCAGAATTCATTTAACAGTTATTCCAGCAGAAAAACACCTTGGGTCAAAACAATTGATACTGGAGATGAACTATTACATTTTTCCAGGGAGAATTTAGAAGATATATATATATACAGAGAGAGAGCCCCCTCTCTCCAATTTCTCCCAATTTTGTGTCCTAAAATTTGGACCTAATTGGTGCTAACCAGCTTCTAAGTATGAGCTAGAACTATAGTTACTTTTTATTTTAGTTGTAAGCAGCCAGCTTCCGGTTTTTTTTATTGTAATTATGAATAACTTAGAAACATTTATTGAACAATAAAATTTAATATTGTGGTTGAATGTTCAAATTTTTATAGTATTTTGTTTTATGTGCAGGACTCTATGCTATAGACTCATAATATATGGTCATTAAATGATCCTAGAGGCCCAAGTTCAAAGAAATGATCCTTTGTTCTCTGACCTCCAAGGCATATTCTTTTTTATTTCACTTGGTTTCCATTTCTGCTGATGCCTCTTTGTTGTGAGAGTTCAGTATATTGACTCCAGGTAGCTGCTGTGCTTTTTTAGTTTGGAAGTGGAAAGCAGTAGTTGGAAAGCTAGGAGAAAGAGTGTGTTTTAATAAATGCAGCAAGAGTACATGTATGAAGCTTTTTTTTTAGGAATTGAGTGACTTGGGCCACTGAACTAACTTATCAGAGACATTAGCCTCATTGGTTCCGAGATTTCTCTCTGAATCCTTTGATAGCTCTCTTGGTGTGGGATAAAGCACTCAGCCTCTCTGACTAGGTTTCGTCACCTCTCAAGGCTGTGATTCAGGTTAGTCTCACCATTTTTGTAGTGCTGCATTGCCACTTTTTTAGGAAATATTAAATTCAAAACTGTGGTATCCATAGCAACCCTAACTAGGTCAGTTTGTGCTCAGAGTAACAAATAACAGCAGAGAATCTATATCCTTTCCCAATCACTCTCTATGTTTGCAAAACTTTTTTAGGTGCCAAAATTAAGTGGTTTGGCAGAAAAGGGGCCTAGTAGCATCCGGGAGAGTTATTGTCTTGTTCATTTGAGATCCACACACTCAAAAAATTTCATGCAATTTAGACAACGTGCATATGATTTTACTTCATCCAACCAATATAAATATTTGAATAACGATTTAGTAGTGCAGTTTAACTTATTTTTTTTAAATATTGTGATTAGTATTTAATAGAAATAACACACAAATTATTCTTTAAAAATATCTGGAATGACATGAAGATATCTCTTTCCTTTTCGTTTATAGCTAAATTTTTTCCTGAAGCTTCTGTTTTCTTATTAAGCCAAGAAATATTTACTGTTCCTTTTCACTTGCCATTTAAATATTTGTATAATGGTATATATCACATGATACAGTTTTTATAAAAATAATAATTTATGCCTCTATAATTTCACATTTAGAAAAAGTTTGGACAGATATGTATACAGTGGAGCTGGAGGGTGGACAAGGGGAATTTGCCTTTTTACTTTAAACATTTTGTGTTGAACACTTTAAAACAACCTACCAGTTACTAAGTTCTTTATAGCCCTGAATTCTTTCAAGTCGCACAACCTACCGTCTTCCCTTCAGATCAATAAGTAAAACAACAGCATAAGAACAACTGCCATTTATAAAGCATCTACTCTGTACATGCCATTTGCATACTGTAGCTCATGCAACCCTCAGAACAATTCTGTGAGGGAAATCTTATTCCTGTCATACAGATGCAGGACTGAAGCTGAAAGAGTAGCTTTAGTATATAGCTTCATCGTAGATGATCTGGTAGAGAGCAGAAATGAAATTCTAGTCCGGGTGAGTCAAGCTCTCAAACCTGTACCTGCTCATCAAACCACATTTATTTTCATAAAAAGAGTAGTTTTTTCCTTTTCTATTGTCTCTGATGGGGAGATTACAAAAGAAAATCATGCCTGATTTTTAGATTCAATTTTTAGCCTTAGCATACATATTTTGAATTCTAAGAAATTGGGTTTGAAAAAGCTTAAATGGTTGCAAAACATTGTGTTGTTGATTAGTTGTAAACCCAGAACTAGAATAAAGTCTCTTGATGCCTAAACTGTTTTTACCTCTTATTATAACATGTTTGTTGTTAATTCAAACGCCGTTTCTCATCTAATTCACTGTTGCAAGCTGTGGCATGGTTTGGCTACACTCTCAGAGGCAAATAGCTCATTTTGTGGGCATTCTTTGCACAGACATTTTTTTCCTCCTTTTCTTGAGACAATAGATGTGTGGATTAGGAATAACCTAGACCAACCAGAGACAAACTAAAAATAAATATACTATGTGGTTTAAAATATGCTAAATTTTCTCCTAATATTAGCCTAAACATTGGATAAACAAGATGTACAGACCATTTTGGGATGGAATTACAAGTTTGGAAATCTAGAATTGTAAAGAAATCAAAGATTTTTAGAATACGAGTAGGTTGAGAAAATAGAACGATATTTTTAAAGGCGATATTAAGAGAGATGTAGGGAGTTCCCTGATGGTGTAGTGGCTTAAGGCTTCAGCGTTGGCGCTGTCAGC
>PVJL010008006.1:58664-71476 GCA_004026885.1 Lyroderma lyra
AAAAAAAAAAAAAAAAAAAAAAAAAAAAAAAAAAAAAAAAAAAAAAAAAAAAAAAAAAAAAAAAAAAAAAAAAAAAAAAAAAAAAAAAAAAAAAAAAAAAAAAAAAAAAAAAAAAAAAAAAAAAAAAAAAAAAAAAAAAAAAAAAAAAAAAAAAAAAAAAAAAAAAAAAAGAGATGTAGTGAGAACATAAAAGGCAAGAAAAAAGAAACAGCTCAGAGACTTTGAACTGGAACTACAAGCGCCCTGGAAGAGAAGTTTGCGAAGGGAAATTCAATAAGCAGACTGTGCAACAAAATGTTTAATCCAGTCTTGGGCAGACTGTGAGATAGCTGCTTTCACTTATTACCAAGAAAAGAAGCTTGATCTACACAGAAGAAATCTTAATTCCTCTGGTTATGAAAGAAATATTTAGTACAGTAGCCTCTCAGTTAACCAGCACCCGTGGGGATTGATAGATGCCAGATAAATGTAGTTACTGGTTGCTTGAGAGTTATTAAAAATAGGCCTAACTAATACTATACCCCATTCTATCCCATACCATACCATAAACTCTGTATTGCCTTGATATTAATATTGAAATACAATAATTAAAAGCAAATTAAGACAAATAAAGACAAATTTAACTTAATGTAACACAGTTTTTGTTGTAAAAACAGCTGTGTGAAGGCAGTGTGCAATTTTAGTTAAATGGCAGTCAATAAACTTTTCAACTTAATGAACTTCACTAACATAATCTTTTTAACTTCAAGTAACCTAGAAAAAAACCACACATACATACTTAGAAGTGTTACAGTAGAAGTAGAGAGTTTACTGGGTAGATACCACATCAGGATCATCAGACCTGATGATGTAGCTAAGACAGGATCAGGAGGAGAGGATGTGGATGGTTTTGAATCTATGTTAGTAGATGATGCAGTACGGGCAAACTTGCAGCTTTCTTGAAAAGTGAATGAATATCAGCTTGCATTGAGGCCCTACGCCTCTCACACAAGGTCAGGTTTTGCATGATGTGCAGCTGCATAACATGCTGAGATTTTATTTTAATTTTTATTTAAAGTATTATTTCTTTGATTTTTTTTTTTTTTTGCTGGTTGCTCGAGAGTACCGGTTGTTTGAGTTCCAGTTAATGAAGATCCTACTGTATATAATTATGGCAAGATACGTGACTATGTGTGATAGAATGATGGGTATAGCAATATGTGCCATGATTTGGAAAAAGTCACAAGAGAGCCATATATAATTGTAAACTTCTGTGAAGGTGAATTAACTAATATATATCTATGTACTACTGTATTTTATCACTTTTACTGAGACATATTTCAATTTTAATTTCAAGAAATTATTTGTGTCATTTAAATCATTTGCTCTAAATATAAAACAAGTTGCGAACTAAAATCACTAAGTCAGTCAATGAGTAGTTACTGAGTGCCTGCTATTCGCTGGACACAGTATTCCTTTGCCTACTCCCAGGCAGAAAATAGACTACAATTTTTCAGAATTCTGATCTAGTTGTGGTTGTCAAAATGACTTCAGGTAGCAACAATACAGTGAAATATTCTGTATTTCTGCTGACTTTTGTGACATTTGATAGCTGTTGAGACCTTGGTAATGATGGTCACATTTTTAAAAAATAAATACACATAATTTACCAAAAACAAATAGAATCCAGGACATTATAAGATTTTGCTTTTCATCATTAATCATTAATTCATAAATTAAAACTTACATGAGGATTTCAAAACTTTATATTTTCCTGAACTATATGAATTGAACATATGTAACTTGCTAACGTATGCCTTATCTAGTCTCTTACCTCATCACTAAATTGTCTCTTTAGCAGACCAATTCAGTGTTTCCCTATTGATAAGCACCAAATGCCACACAAGAACGCTAATCAAGAAGAGAAGGGTAGTCTCTCTCAAATTATTTAAGGCATGTTATAGTTGACCCTTGAACAATATGAGAGTTAGGAGCTCTGATCTTCCACTACACAGTTGAAAATCCATGAATAACTTTTGACTTTCCCCAAATTTAATTCCTAATAGCCTACTTTTGACCAAAAGACTTAATGATTACATAAATAGTAGATTAACACATATTCATGCTATAAATATGAGGGGTCTCTGGAAAATATCCAGCCATGTAATAAGAAAAATGTTATAAAGAAAATCATAAGGAAGAGGAAATACATATGTAGTACTACATGCATTTATTGAAAAAAATCCACCTATAAGCAGACACATGCAGTTCAAATGTGCGTTGTTCAAGGATCAACGGTATATAGTTTTCCCCAGACTTATTCTGTTACAGTCTAAGGTGATTTGACATACTCATGTTAAATTGTTTCTTTCTATATCCCTCTGGTCTACCTATGAAGTAGATCTGAAGGTTTCCTAAAATCCTATTATCTCTATAACATTTTCTATTGGTGAATCTAATAATAATATTTTACATTATTGTAGTGTTTCATGCTAAAGTTTATATCTTGATTGCAATTTTAACCTTTCTCAGTTAATAAACCATCCATTTATTGAATATTGCTTGGGATGAATTTACTTCCATAACTACCTGATTTTATTCATTGCTTATATATTTTTCAATTTTATTTCTACACAAAACTAATCTCTGAGTTTTAACAAGACTGTAGTTCCTGCATCCAAGATGGCAGACTAGGTAAACATTGTGCTTGCCTCCTCCTATGATGACATAAAATTACAACTACATTACAGAACAATCAAACTGCAGAACCATCTGAAATCTAGCAGAACAGATGTCCTACAACTAAAGAAAAAGCCATGTCAAGACTGGTAGGAGAAGATGAGATGCAAAACGGCTGGCCCCACACCTGCATCTTATGGTTGAAAATCAGGAGGAATAACTTGGCCCAAAAGGTTTGATACCCACCATGGAGCAAGGGAATCCCTCACATTGGGCTCCCTAGGCTGGAGTACCAGTGGTAGGAAGAGAAATTCCCACAAAATCTGGCTGTGAAAAAACAGTGGGGATTTGACTATCTGAGTGAGATAGAAGGCTGCAGGAAATCTAGGCATCTTCTTAAGTGGCCCATGGACAGGGCCACTCACTCTCAGGTACTCACCCTGGGCTCTGGTGGAGAGATAGGACTCAGGAGACATCAGAGACATACAGGGAGAGACTAAGTTTTGTGGCTTTAGGATGAGGACTGAAAAAACAGTTGCCATTTTCCCTGTGTAGAATCCTCTAGGGCAGTATCAGGCGGGTACAGTCTTTCTGTTTTGAGCCCTCCAATACACAGCCAAATTTGAATCTGCATTGGCCTGACGAACTCTACTCCCTCCACCTTGGTGACTACTTGGACTCTGACCCACCCAACTCACATAATGCTGGAGGCACTACCTTTGTAAGATGCCAGCACCACCCCCATTGCACTCTTTCTTTGACAACTCTCAAGGACTCGGGGGCCCAGACAGACAAAGGCTGGGCTTGATGTGCTCTGAGACTTTTCCTGAGTAGCTCCAGGCTCAACACTGTTACCAAACAAGAATTTTCATTAATCTGGGAAGCACCACTTGTCCCACCCTGGTAACTCCCTGAGACCCCACCACAACCAACTAGTGTATCGCACAAGGCTCTAGCACCAGCTGAGTCTTATAGGAACTGGTATGCTGTAATAGACCTGAGAGTGCCCTGAGCTTTGTGTGGAGCTACCCCAGACCCAGTACTGGTGGCAGCTATGCTCATTTCACAGTGTGGTCTCTCCCACCTTCCTCCAGGTCCAGCAGAGGCAGCGACCAACTGCTGATTGCTTTGAAGTTTCTATCAGGTACTTCTGGGCCAGTCACTAGCAGTGTCTAACATTGGCCTGCACTGGAGCCTTTCGTAAGAAGCCTTAGAACCAACATACCCAGAGGTTGACTTCAGGTCACAGCAGAACACCACTTAATTAGCCCCATAAGTGGCATACTGAAAGGGAAGTCTCAGCAGGCACCAGAGACCACTGGGGAAAATCCCACTCCCTAAAGTTAGGTCCCCCACACAGCAGCCTTTAAACAGTTGAAGAGGCCAAACCTCCTAGCCAGTCAGTCCGGGGTTCAATCCCATCTAATGTGCCAGTTGCAATCAAGTCTTAACTATAACAGGAGGGCATGCACAACCCACACAAGGGACACTGCTGGATTACCAGGGGCAGGTGACCCAGGAGATTGCACTACTTGGCCCCACTAGGCACCTACTACATAAAACCACTTGGACAAGACTGGGAGATGTAGCAGATCTACCTAATACATAGAAACAAACACAAAGAGGTAGCCAAAAGGAGGAAACAAAGAAAAATAATTCATTTGAAAAAATAGAAGAAAACTCCAGAAAAAGAACTAAGGAAAATGGAAGCAAACAATCTATAAGACATAGAGTTCAAAACAATGGTTATAAGGATGCTTAATGAACTTAGTGAATTCAGCTGAGTTCAACAAAGAGCTAGTAAGCATAAAAAAGGACATAGAAACTATAAAAAAGAACCAGTCACATATGAAGAATCTAATAACTGAAATGAAGAATGCACTAGAAGTAATCACCAGCAGACTAGATGAGGCAGAGGGCTGAATCAGCAAGTTGAAAGACAAAATAGCATAAAATACTCAATTGGAACAGCAGAAAGCAAAAAGAGTTTAAAAATGTGGATAGTTCAGAAAACCTCTGGGACAACACCAAGAGTAACAACATGCACATCATGGGGTACCAGAAGGAGAAAAGAGAAGGCAAGAGCCTGAGAACATATTTGAAGAAATGATGATTGAAAATTTTTCTAATCGTGCAAGGGAAATAGATAAACAACTTTAGGAAGCTCAGAGAATCCCAAACAAGATGAACCCAAATAGGACAATAGCAAGACTCAGTAGAATTAAAATGGCAAAGGTTAAAGAAAAGGAGAGAATTCTAAAAACAGCTGGAGAAAGGCAATTAAATACCAGGGAGCTCCCATAATATTGTCAGCTGATTTCTCAAGAGAAGCATTGCAGTCAAGAAGGAATTGGCATGAATTCATCAAAGTGATGAAAAGCAAGGACCTACAAACCAAGACCACTCTACTCAGCAAGGCTATCATTTAAAATTGAAGGAGATACAAAAACTTCCTAGACAACAGAAAGCTAAAGGAGTTAATCACCACCAAACTAGTATTACAAGAAATGACAAAAGGACTTCTTTAAGAAGAAGGGGGAGGGGGGAAGAACATAAATATGAATAATAAAATGACAATAACTATGTATCTATCAATAATCACTTTAAATGTAAATGGATTAAATGCTCCATTAAAAGACATAGGATTGCTGAATGGATAAGAAAACAAGACCCAAACATATGCTATCTACAAGAGACCCACCCACTTCAGATTGAAAAACACACATAGACTGAAAGTAGAGGGTTGGAACAAGATATTTTATGCAAATGGGAAAGAAAGATAAGCTGGACTATCTATACTTATATCAGACAAAATAGACTTTAAAACAAAGGCTACAACAAGAGACAAAGACAGACATTACATAATGATAAAGGGACCAACAAGAGATATAATTCTTGTAAACATTTTTACATCCAACGCAGGAGCACATAAATATAAAAAGCAAACATTGACCAACATAAAAGGAGAGATCAACAGTAATAAAAATCATACTAGAGTACTTTAATATCACATTGACACCAATGGACAGATTTCCAGACAGCAAATCAACAAGGAAAGAATGGCCTTAAATGACACACTCAACCAGATGTATTCAATTGGTATTTTTAGAGCATTTTACCCCAAAGCAGCAGAATATACATTCTTTGCAAGTGCATAGCCCAATAGCCTCAGGCAGGGCAAAGCCCAGAATAGCTGCTTCAGTGATGGGTTTCTGGCATAGCCAATGATCAAGCTGTGAAACACCGTTCCAATGCCAGCCCCTGAACGAGCCACACCCACTCTGGTGAATCCAGCACTAATAAACATGGCTGCTGTGTAAATATCCTCCAAGACAACAACAGTCACCTCGAGTGGGGAGCTGCCCTACGAAGGCTGTTCAGATTGGATCTCTGGCCTATTCAGGAGGTTGGCAGATACAGGCCCGATTAGACCACTGGTACAATAGCAAATGAGAGCTGGAGGAATAAGTAGTGCCTTGGTGGTCTGCATTTTTTGTCTGAACTCCCACTGCCCTGCTGCAGACCATGACGCTTGGCCCATTCAAGGTAAGTAGCTTACTTATTTTTATTCTAATTCAGTTTTTGCTACTATCCAAGATACTTCAGTCTGCTCTCATTCTCAAGGCTTATTTTCTTTTGTGTTTTACAATTGTGGATGGTAAGCTTATTTTTAATGTTGTTTTGTTTGTTTTCTGTAGAAAGGCTAGGTTGAAATTGTGTCCTTTTGCTGCTTCTAGCCTCTCCAGAGGTGTCACAATTTAGGAGCACTTTTTGCATTAATTTCTCATTTTGCAGGTTAGCAAACTTCACATGTATTTTCAATTTCATCTCTACATCCCAGAATTCACGTGAGAGCAGCCGAATGGTTACAAATTTACAGGGGAGACTTCTTCTCTTCACTTAGAGCCCAGGCTGAGACTTTCATTCATTCATTAAATAAACAGTAGTAAGTTCCTGCTCTATGCCAGCAGTATGTTAAAAAACAGCCACATAGCCTGATCTTAAGAAAGTTATATTTTACTGGAATGTCTTTTTATTGGTGGGGGAATTTTTCTAGTCCCTTCGTAGGCATCTCAGTTTCAACATTTAGCCTCCATTGGGTTCATCGCCTCGTTTCTTATCCCATTATGGTTATTAAAATCCATAACTCTGATCACCAACACTAATAATATTTTCCCCCATAGCACCCTTTAGTTTGACCTTAGCACTTAACTGTGCACTCTTTGCTTTTGGCAAATGGAGACTCTACTTAGTTGATTTGTAAGCTCAGCTTTGCACTGAAAAGTAAATATAAAATGTTGTACTCATCATTTCTATGTGTTTGGAGGCAGAGAGAATTACAATATCTGGTCTACCACATTGTAAAAAGTGTATTTCCTCAGAAAACAAATGCTTCAGCCAAAAGTATACTTACTTTTCCCAAAGACAGGATACTCATTAATGCCACAAGTGAATGTTTATGTCTACGCTACTGAAATCATACATCTCAGGTCTTTGCTTTGCTGTTTTTTCTTATTTTTCAGGTTTATCTTACTTCTATCCCACTAGAATGTAAGCTCCATGAGAACAGGGATCTTTTCTGCCTTGTTTACCTCTATTACTTTAGAGTCAGGCTGTCACCACCTTAAGTCAACCCATAAGTCTTAGTGTCACTATTGGCAGGATAACCAAATACTAGGTCATATTTTTTGCCTGCTTGCTAATAAATATTGCTTAATAAAATTTGAGAGAGAAAGAGAGAGAGAGAGAATTTAATGGAATATGTGATACACACACACACACACACACACACACACACACGTACACACACACCCCATCTAGCTTCTAACCCAGACTCTACATTTGAATTCTGTATTATAAACGTTGCAGACTTAGACACTCAAACTAAATTACACCAGAAATCTGGAAAGTAGGACATTCCACAGGGTAAATTGTCCAGCCTCTTCAGCAAGTACGAGTTTAGTAAATCCTGTGGTTAGTGTCTTTGGTGATGGTGCCTGAGGTTTGACCCCTAAACGACACCACATCCAGTCATTTGTTCTTAGTATTGTTTGTTTTATGTAGATAATAACTAACTCTTGCATCAAGAATATGTGCACTTGCCTCCAGTAAACCCATAATGCAGCATGTATTTGGAGCACTCAAAGTGAAGATAAGGTGGATATATCCAATTTTATATAACAAGTTGTAATAATTGTTTTTGCCTGCTTACTAATAAGTGTTGTTTAATAAAATGTGTGTGTGTATTTGTGAGAAAGAATTGGTTGTAAGACTTGTTTTCATTATAAACCTCCCTTCCTCTAGTTATTAGTTACTATGGAAATTATGAGAAAGAACCAGTAGTTTGAGATGATTAAATTGCCTTTAAGGTATATTTTTCAAGTGACTGAAACTGTTAGTAAACAGACAAAATTGGGTATACAAGGGCTGTCTGGAAAAAAACCCAGCCATAAAAGCCTCTGTTTTTCATATTACATGGCTGGATACTTTCCAGACAGCCCTCGTATCTAACTCTATCAGTGAATATACATAGCCCTGATAATAGTTAAGACTTTTCCAGAAGTATATTGCTTATATTAAATCTAAATCAATGGCTTATCTTAAACATAAATGCCGAATTACTAAATTCCACTTCATACTAAAATATAGTTTTTAATTTTATAAATTTCCTTTTTGGGATGATTTATTCCCCAGAGTACAGTCACTAATGTCTGTTTTCCTCCCTTTAATAATGTAGAGAAAAGTGCAATTTTAACCATAAACACAATGGAGAAGAACATGGTTATCAGACTGGTAACTTCTCTTTCTCTTTAACATTTACTCCACATATCTGTTCACAAAAACTAGGAAATACACTTGAATATGAACTTAAAGAAAATTAAATATTATCTGAAATGCCATCTGATTTGAGTCCTGGACAAAAACAATGATGAGTATTAGAACAATATGAAAGCTCAAGATAGAAGAGAAATGAAAGCTTTTCAGTCCTGAAAACTGGTGGCTCAACCTTACGATTAACCAAACAAACAAAGTCCATCAGTAAAGAACAACCCAAAGTTCTCCTTTTTGTCAGTCTAAGCATTCCAAAAAAAAAAAAAAAAAAAGATGTCTCCACCGTGACTACAGGACCCCCTAGAAAATAATGGCCTTAAGTTGATACCAAAACTGCAATTTCTTAGACCAGAGTATATACTTTATTTATCTATCTCTCTATCTTTCTCTCTATCTATCATCTTTGGTGTAAGGTAGAGGTTAGAGCAAGTTTTATTTTCCCAAATAAAAATTCCTATGCACCCAATATGTAAAACTGTTATAAGAGTAGAATGGGTCTCTAAGGAAGAGTAAACTTCTATTATTTTGTTAAGTGGTATAGCTTCCATCATCATGGAGTCTTAAGAGCGCATTATCAGAACCCTATGGGTCTGATTCAGAACTGTCACTCATTGAATAGGTTTAATTTTAATGGTTTAATGATACTAACTCTTTTATCCCAGATTAAGGAAAATTGGCTTGGGAAAAATCACAAGAACTTTTAAAGCTTGCAATAGAAAGTTCATGTCTCACCTTTTCTATTTCGTACATTGCATTCCAAAGAATGAAAGTAGTTGTCCCATAATTAAATAATTAAATAATTAAATAGAAGAGAATTAAACATTAACAGAGGGTTTAATGCTTCTTTCTGTATTTGGTGGCTGTGGAAATGTATTACTAGTTAACATTTCTTGAGAACTTATTGTATGCAAGGCCTTCTAATTTCTCCTCATGGATCATGGCACTTAATTCTCACAAGAACGTTATGAGATAGGTACAATAACACTTTCATTTTACAGAGAGGGATAATAAGTTTGGGAGTAATTTCCCAACATTATAAATAGTAAGTGATGGAGTCAGAATTCAAACTTAGGTATAAGTTGCTAACCATTGTGTCTTCTGCACGTTTTTGAAAGTGCTTACATTTTTAAAGAAATTGTTTTGACCTAACTAACTTCTCATAATTAGCGCACCTCCTTTACCACCTGTGTGACATTGGCATGTGAGTATAGTCAATGACAAGCAAATACAATTAGTACTATAATTTTCAACAGATATAAATAAATTACAACCTCACTTACCACATATTTCTCATCTGTGAAAGAGCAAAAATTACTTTTAAAATGCTAGAACTTTAACAACCAGAGCAGGTACCGATACTAACAAAGTAAATTTTAATAGCTGATTTCTAAGCAACATTTTTAACAGAGCCTAGGCCACCTTGATTAATACATGCTAATCTGTATCTGGCTATTAAACTGTGGTAAAAAAAAGAGTATGGTACCAAAAAAAAGTTCTTAAACCAGTAACAATCTGATCTCAATTATCCATCACATGAACTTATTATACAACAAGTTGACAATGCACTGTAGAGTTGTATGCCTGAAACCTATGTAATTCTTGCTAACAGATGTCACCCCAATAAGTCTAACAATAAAAATGAATTAAAAAAATTCACCAGAAAAAAAAATGATCCATCACAGAAATCTCTTAAAGTTATGTCTTAAAGTTTATCCACATTTTTAATTTAAAATACTTGCCATTTAAAAAAATTGTTTACTCAAAGTTATAGGCAAAAAAATTTTCAAATTTTGATTGCAAGCAGAAATATTCAAATCTGTATTACAGTTTCACTTATTTTTTCTCAATATTCATCTAATAGATTAAAATTCAATGGCATAGTTCTCCTTCATGAGAAAAACAGGCAACATTCCTCTTATTTAGTTTTGATCTTTAACTTAGAAACCAAAGACTAGAGGTGAACTATTGCATGTGCATTAAATTATTGGTGATATGTTATTCCCTTACCCTTGCTGCTAAAATGCATTATGTTTTTTCTTATGATTATAAAATGAGGCATGTTCATTATGGACAGTATTAAAAATATGGGAAAAGGCAATGATAATAAAAATTATCTGTAATTCCAAAACCTAGAAAAAGTACTGTCTTTCATGATCTGTTCTTCTGGTGATTTATCTATTTATCTTTCTCACTATATACATTTCTATGCAAATATGAGATCATACTTTGCAAACTATTTCAATTAAGAATACGTAGTGAGCATATTTCTATGTCATATATTAATATGTGTGATTTACCTAACTAGTTATCTCAATTTATACTTAACTAGAATTTAGGTATCCCCATTTTTCTTTATTGTACTATGACATTAAAAATTCTTGCACATAAATAATTGTGTGTATGAGAAGGAACCCAAAAAACCCTGAAATTACCTTCTGGAGGGCAGGCCCCTTGTAGCACAGGCTTCCCCTGCTGGGTGAGTGTTCTAGGAGCCCATCTGCATCAGTGTGCCAGGTAGGACTGTTGTGAGAGGCTGCATTCAGCATCAGTGAATTTTTTTTGAAGACTCTCTCAACGTTTTGCCCATTTCATGATGGGTGATGTACACGAACTACGTGTGGCACGCCAACGCACGTGCCCGCACCGCGCTGAGTGTGCAGCAGTTTTAGACTAAAAATGGCATGACCTCTGGGCTCCAACCTCCCTATTCACCTCATTTCTCCCAAAGTGACATTGTTTGTTTGTTTCCCCAATGATAAAAGTCCTCAAAGGGAAAGGTTTGGCTAATGTGGAAGGGGTAAAACAAAAAACAGCTGAAGAACTAAAAGGTATCAAAATCAAGGAGTTCAAACACTGTTCTGAGCAGTGGGGAAAGCGTCTCGATAGGTGTATCGCATCAAATGGAGAGTATTAGAAGGTCACTGAAGTTTAAACGTAAGAATAAATACACAACATTTTATAAGTAAATTCTGTTTTTTTGAGGGGGTCCCTTCTCATATGCTCTTTTTTTTCTTTTTTCTTTTAATTTATTTTTATTGTTAGACTTTTGGGGTGACAATCTGTTAGCAAGGATTACATAGCTTTCAGGCACGTATGCTCTTTTCACCTTTCCATAAACTAGAGTAACCTTTCAGAAAACTAAACCATTCCAGAAACATGCAACTGTTAACCCAGTGGTACTATATAAACTACTGGTTTATATTTATAGTTACTGAGCATTTTGAACAATTGTATATACATGAAAGCTTACTGCCTAATGTATGATGAGTTAATTTTTTTAAGTTATAGGCATAAAAAGAAAGGGGCAGGAAAGAGTCTGAGTGAGAGGACAGAGAAAGAAAAAAAGGGAAAATTTATTTATTCCCGATTCTTTTACTCTTGTTGTTTCCTTTTCCTAGAATATGTGTCCTTGCCTTGTCTACCCAAATAAACCTTTTTCAACCTGCTACATTTACATTCATTTGTAAATCACTTTCCTAGGAAGCTTTCCACTGTCTTCCCATGTGTATGCAGTGGTCCTATGTGTGTGCTCTCATAGCTGCTTTTTACAAATTATGGTTTTTTCTTTTACATATATTATAATATCTTTGACATCAGTGTAATAATATTTTGTAGATCTGACTTGTCCTCTGGAAAGGATTCAAAGGAAAGGCTTGTATTCTATTCCTCTGTGTGTCTCTAGTGACTAAAAGAGAGTCTGCATATAAAAATGACTCCATAAATGTTTATAGAATGAATAAGTGAGTGGCAAAGTCTACCATTTCCAAAAACAGGTCATATTTACAGTTTTGATAGTGACTAAGGGAAAAGTTTAGGAGAATTTATTGCCTGGATGCCAAACTTTTTGCTTAAAGAGATGAAACTGCAAAATAAAAAGAAGAAAGAAGAAAAGAAAAAATAGGGAGTTCTATCCCTACCATCAAAAAAACAGATTGCAGTTGCTCTCATTGTCTCTGTTCAGGGAGCTGATAGACAACCTGCTCAATTAAACACAATACAAACAAAATTCATGATATGCAAATTTATAGAGTTTCCAAACCTAGGTAAAAAGTTGTGTATGTGGGTCCTTAGGACAAATTTTTATTTTTGCAGGGCACTTTGGTTGTTTCCATGTTTTGGCCACTGTGAACAGCGCTGCAATGAACATTGGGGTACATAAGTCTTTGCGGACAAAGGTTTTCAAGTTCTTTGGGTAGGGGGATGGCTGGGTCAAATGGTAACTCCATTCCCAATTTTCTGAGGAACCCCCACACTGCCTTCCACAGTGGTTGTACCAGTTTGCACTCCCACCAGCAGTGTACCAGAGTTCCTTTCTCTCCACA
>PVJL010008007.1:0-71405 GCA_004026885.1 Lyroderma lyra
GGAGAAAGGGGAGGGGGTGGGAGAGGAGGGGGGGAAGCTAAATATAAGGTGATGGAAAGAGAAGTCACATTAGGTGGTGAACTTATTATACATCAAGTTGACAATGCACTGTAGAATTGTATGCCTGAAACCTATGTAATCCTTGCTAACAGATGTCACCCCAATAAGTCTAACAATAAAAATGAATTAAAAAAAATAGTTTAATGTTTATTTGGGGACAAGTGGGTTAGGGAGGGGAGAAGGGGGAGGGGGTGGGAGAGGAGGGGAGTAAGCTAAATATAAGGTGATGGAAAGAGAAGTCACATTAGGTGGTGAACTTATTACCCAACAAGTTGACAATGCACTGTAGAATTGTATGCCTGAAACCTATGTAATCCTTGCTAACAGATGTCACCCCAATAAATCTAACAATAAAAATGAATTAAAAAAAAAGATACAACCAAATTCAACTCATATATAACACACAAAGGAAGAAAAGTATTCCAATATGTCAACAATAATTCAACTCTAGTTGAATTATTTCTTTTACTCTTTTATGTTTCTCACAGTTAATGAGCCTCTTTAAGAAACATGGATTTAAAGAAAGCAGTGGTATAGATGTAGCAGACCCACATTGAAGTGAGAGTTTCGAAAGTCATGTGAACTTGAACAGGTTCCTTAACCTCATTAGGTCTCAGTTTCCTCATCTACAAAATTGGAAAATAACACCTACCTAAAGGGTTTGCTATGAAGATTAAATAAATTCTGATATCCAAATCACTCGGCACAATGTCTGGCACATACTGTAGGAGCTAGAGATGAGATAACTACCATTTTTATTGAGCTATTAGAGATTTAGAGTGTAAGAAAGGAGTGCTGGTTTAACTATGGGCACTGGTCTGCTCACTAATATTAGGGAAGCCAAAAAAGACCACAAAAGCTTGTAGCTTCCTCCTGAAGCAAAGAATTGCAGAAGCTTCACCAATGTAGGACGGACTTCCACAGGGCAGTTGGCAGGGATGATTCTGAATTTCCAACTGTCTGAGAACATTTTGTCTCATGGTGGGTAGCTTATGAATACAGTATTTTCAAAACAAACAAAACCAACACACACGCTTTTCTGATTGCTTGAACTAAGTTAATTATTGTACCAGAGAAGGACATTTGACCACTTTCTTCTTCTAAATACTCAAGATACTCTAATGAATTAAAAGAAGTTGTGCTCCAACCACAATGTCTCCAAGATTATTCTGGCAACTTTATCGCTTCACAATTGTGATTCTTGGAAACTTGTCATTAAGATTCTTCAGAATTCTTAAATAACGGTTTCTGACTTCATTTATTTAAATATCCCAGAATAGCCTCTTGAGCTATAAGTTGGATGATCCAGGAAACTATTTATAGCAGAATGAGTACTCTCTGTGACTGATGTTAGTTATGTTTTATTTTGAGAAGGACAAATCCTTAAAAAGATTGATAGGGTTGATGGTATTTTAAACTGAAAGCACTGCCAAGGCAAATAAGGCAAGTAGATATGAAATTGGAACATAAAGAGATATGGGTGTGCTTTTTGCCAGTTTAGTCAAAGGCTGGGGAGGGCTCCCACAAGAAGGCAGGCAGAGACAATCTGCAGTCCAGACGTAATGATCTTCTATGTGGCTTAGATACTTCACTTTAGGGCGGTCTGGCCTCTGTTTGCCCAGTACTTAATAACCCAGAGCAGACAGATGGAGACACGACTATTGTAATTAAGGCCAATACTATCTTTGGTGTTACTGGTTAACACCCTGGGTAAGAGAAAAATAGGAGACAGAAGGAAGGTCAAGGTCAACTTTTCTTTATGTTGGGGCTCTTAAAAAAATAAAATCAAATATTTTCAACAAGAAGTCACAACAAATTACTTAAGACTTGATTCAGATTCCCCTTCTCCTGAAATCTTATTTAAGCAATATATCAGAAATGCTTATTACATGGAATTGCTTCCTGATCACAAACTGGGTTCCCCTCCGCTACTGGTACACTCCGTAACCCTCAACAACGCCCTCTGTCCCAGGTGGCCGTGCAAGTGAGAGGCCTTTAAATTAAGATTCATTAGTTTCATGTAATCCTACCACGTACTGGCTGGCCTGAACGAACCTAAGTAGTATATCGTCTGTGTCCCTTGCAGCCAGCTCAGGACAGGTGCTTGGAAATACCGGGGATTAAAAGGCCTAAATCCTGTAAGGTCCCTCAGTCTGATCTAAGGATATGAGTGCTTTAGAGAACAGAGAGACTAGGCTAAAGTGAAAAGGGAAAAAAAAAAAAAAAAAAAAAAGGAATTGCCGGAGAGGGCGCTGTCTTTGATTATGTATGATACAGCTCAACTTAAGGCCCTGCTCCGGCCCGGGATCCAACGCCGGTCTCCTCTACCGGCTAACCGGCTAACCTACCCCGAAGGGACTGAAGAAAGGGCCCTCTGAACGACTTTGAAAATTAGCTCTCGCTCCCATTTTGGGGCCCGACACAAGGTGGGGTTCCGGAGATCCCACAACCGGAAGCGTCTTTGGAGATAAAGAAAAACGGCGGAAGCAGTTCCGTGGCGTTTCCTCAGTATTTTCTCTCCATTCGGCTCTCCTTTCTTTTGGAAGGGGAAGGGTTCCACTGTTCTTTGCCGTCGTAGAAAGCTGCCGCTGCCGCAACCAATTCTGTGCGCAGCTTCAATTAGCCAGCTCTGCCTCCCAACCATCTTTCCACTGCTCAGTCCCTTCCTTGGTTCTCGTGCCTGGACGTGACGTACGCTTGTACGTAACTGGGGGCGGGACGTCCCAAGGAAAAGCGCCTGAGACCAGATCTCGCGAGAACATTCCTTTCCTTTGCAGTTATCGCTTAGCTGCTTTACTCTCGTCGCAACGAGATCTTTCGAGATCTTCTCCGCCCCCGCTACCGGCGTTCTCTCTGCGGCCGCTGAGCCGTAGCCGGCCTCAACAGCGCGCTCTGCTGCGGCCTCATTTCCGACGACTCAGGCGCTCGCGTTGGCACCCGCCCGTCCTCCACTAGCCCTTGTTCCCCGGCCAACGCGGCCCGCTCTTCGCGCGCCAGCCCTGCCGAGGTCCGAGTCCTGTCTCTCTGGCCGGACCCGGGCTCAAGCCCGAGCTGTAGCTGGCGCCATGTCGGTGGTGGGCATAGACCTGGGCTTCCAGAGCTGCTACGTTGCTGTGGCACGCGCCGGTGGCATCGAGACCATAGCTAATGAGTACAGCGACCGCTGCACGCCGTGAGTGTGGGCCAGGCCGACCTCGTGCAAAGGGGTGGGGGGTGGGGAGGTAGCAATTGCTCTGCTTTGCGACTCTTGGGGCTGGGGAACGCGGGTCGAGGAGTCTTCTCCGTTCCTAGCCGAAGCCCTAGTGGGTATGGGACCCTCAATTGGTGCCAGGTTACTAGTGGCGGGGACCCGCCGTGTAGGTGTGCGTCAGGGGCGAGGCCTTTTCCCGGTGACCCGCCGATTGAGCAGGTACTCGGATCAACGGAGTGTATGGCTAGGAGCTTAAATGAAGGCAGACCTGGGTTGTAGGATGGACCGAGATCCTTTCAGCGGGCAGAGACCAGGCTCATGGCGTACTGACGTTTCTTGAGCCCAAGGCAGAGTTCGGAGTTTTACACACAGCAGGCGCTTAAAAGTTGAACAGGTTCTGGCGTCTGCCGGCGGCTAGGCGATGGAGAGGCCCAAGTCCCACGTGAGTGGGGGCGGGGCGGGGCCCGGAAGAGAGGGAGCTGGAGAACCCAAGGGTCTGGCTATGGATAGACCTGGGATCTCGGGATTGGGATGGGACAGACAGATATCAGAAAAGGATTTAATAAAATCGATGCCTTAATCGATACCTTTGCCTTCATTTTGTTTTTTTCACATCGTTTCACTATATTGAACAATATTGGGTCATTTTCTGCTATTCTGTTCGCATTCACTTTACACAGTAATGCGTTCCAACCAGGGTTTTGGCCGCAGTTGTTAATGAATGACTCAGGGGCTCACTTGGACTTCTAGAACCTATAGTAAGTTTTGGGACCGATATAGACACAGCTCTAAAAATTCATGACTCGCCCAGGTCTCTTCCTTGGTTAGAGTAAGAGTCTCCTTTTGGAGTATATTGAGATAACCTTTCAATCTATTGTCTTCCTCTTGGACGAAATCTTTTAAGAAGCTTCAGATTTGTTAGGGTCTCAGCGTGGCCGGTGAAGGGTATTTATCCTAAGGCGCATTTTTTCACCCTAATATTTGACATGCTTAAGCTGATTGCTACAGCCAAACTAGATCGCTCTACTAGCCTGATCTTTGCTGCCCAAGAGGTTCACGGCATTTCCCTTTCACTTGTCAGATTTCTGCCCCTTGTTGTAGAACTAACCCAGGTGCTTCCCCTGAAAATTTATCGCAAACTGAAGTTTTATGTCCCTTTCTCTATTTTGTTTATAGTTTTTAACAGCTTTATTGAGATAGAACTTATAGTGTATGGTTCAGTTGTTTTTGTATAGTCACAAAATTGTGCAACATTCACCATAGTCAGTTGTAAAACATCTTGTCACCCCTCAAAAGAAAGCCTGTACTCAGCATACATCCCAGTCCCTCCTATTTTTATAGTTTTTAACAATGGGTGTTATGTTCTAATTTGTATTTTCAGTGAAGTTTTTAAAACCATTAAAGTTTGTTTTTAAGTATTTAAGCATTAATTTTCTATTTGATACTGTTTTCCTCTCTGGATCTAGTTTTTTCATTTGCACAGATAGTCTCCAAGGAATTAAAAAGGCTAGAATGCTAAGTTAGGCATGTAACGTCTTGGTCATTTTTGCCTAAAATTGAATGTATTTTAGTGCCAGAAGGAAGAGAGTTCCAGATATTGGAAAAAACAGTATTTCTGTCCTTTTAGACAGTTATGCTCTATTTTGTTTTAGACAAATAGAAAGCGGTTACAACAGTTTGACCATGAATTTCATTATTTGAATCTGCAAGAGTTATTCCAGGAAAAAAAAGAATTTAATCTTTCCAGATTGCAGTTAAATTTTCCTCAAAGACCAAGTAATGGGTGATCAAATACACCATATAATTTTGATAAGAAAATAACCTTTTAAATATTTTAGATCATTTTCCTTTATGTTCCCCAGGAACTTAAAGGGATGCTACATATCTAAGTATTTTTAAACTGATTGTGATTAGCATTAGCTTAGATTTCTGTGTTAGAGTTTCTGGTTAAGTAGAACAGGAACAGAAAGGTTGATTTTTTTTTTTTTTTTTTTTTTTTTTTTGGTAGTGGTTACGGAAAAATGGTTTTATACTTCAGAGGCACACAAACTATGTGATGTAGGTTTGTGTTAGTGTGAGGGTGGAAATGAGATTTAGGTTCCAGAGAGCTGGCTATGAAGGAAATGTACCTCATTTCAAATTGTGGGGATATCAGGATTTGGATTCAGTTTTTGAGGAGCCAGTTGAGTGTTACCCAGAAGAGACCCTTCCTTGCTTTTCCATCAAATTTAGGTTTCCTTTATTTTATTTAAATTTTATTTTAGCAAATAGTAAGTGCCTCCAAAATGCCAGCAATTGTGCTAACTACTGGAGTTGCTCTGATGAACAAATAAACAAGATCCTGCCATCATGGACATGACTAGTGGAAAAAGCTAGATGTTAAACAAATAGGTAATTACTAAGTGGTAAAGACCCAGATGGGAAAGTACAGGTTATGATGATGGGGATATAATTTAAATTTGATGTGGAATGGGGATGGAAGGTGCTTTTAAAGAAGTGCTACTTAAGTTGGTACCTATCAGGATGTGCATAAATATTTGGTCAGTAGTATTTCTTAGCCAGGACAGGGAGATCAGTGCTATTCTCTGGCTTAAAAAGATTATTTCTAGGATTTAGAGATTACAACAGTCTTGAACTTGATTTGAATTAACTTCTAATAATGCCAGCCTGTAATTTTGAATGGAGGAAAGTAATTTCAGTGCAACAGCAAGTGTTGTCTGAGTACTTAATGTTTTTAGCAGCATTAATTTGGCATTGTGTGTAATACAGAAGAAATGTAAGATAAAGATTCTGCTGTCTACAGATGTAATCATTCTAGTTGGAAATGTGAATGACATAAAGTAACAGTGAAAGGTTATTTAAGTACAACCTTAAAATATCAAGTTGAGAGGAGAGGTTACATCAGTGGGGAATGAAGTGATGAGAAAAGGCAGGAGCGAGACTTGAACAAATAGGATTAGAATACATGGAGGAAAGGATTGGGATAGTCCGAGGGGAAAGGTATAGAAGTAGGAATAAAATCTTTATGGGTTTGGTTTGCACTACTAACGTATGTATGTATGTATAAGATTTGGAGCCTAATAGTCTTGATTTTGGATCCTGAGCTCTAATAGTTACTAGTTATGTTTCTGGGCACATTGACTTGACTTGAATTAATTCTTCATTATAAAAATGGGTCAGTAATGGTTCTTTTCTCAGTATTTGGGAGAATCAAGTGTAGAATGCTTAGCACTGCCTGGTGTATGACGACTCAGTAATGAAAGTTGTAGGACAAAGGAGCTTGACATGCTTGGACAAAAGAGAGGCTTCCTGCCGTAAGTAGGGATTGGATGCAGACTGCGTGTAAATTTTGGAGGCTTGTGGTGAACGGGCAGTAGTAGATATATTGTCTTTATGTATCTTGTCATACTTCTTCCATGTCAAAATCCTGACGTAATAATTCAGCCACTGAAGACTTCAGAGGATATGTTTAGGAGAAGCATCTGGAGTTTTTTTAATCTTTTTTTTTACGACACGTTTACAGGCATATCTTGGATGTATTGTGGGTTCAATTCCAGACCACCACGCTAAAGCAAGTAATTCTGTAAAGTGAGTCATCATCTTTTTGCTGGTAGAGGGTCTTGCCTTTTAAGTTTGTATAAAACATTTGTGAAACTCAATAAAGCAGAGTGCAGTTTGCCTGTGTTAGGTAAATAGAAGTATTTACTTAAATGCTGATGGTGAGCATTTACAGTGAAAGGGTGATGGTTGTGGAATTACAGATAATATTTCTTTATTCATACCTTGTTTTCTTATTTTCTACAGTGAGAGAATACTAGGTTCTAGTGCTTGCACTAATATTCAGCCTAACTGGACTTTCTTTATGTTTATGTTAGGTATCTTTGTGGGAGCTTTTAGTTTGAAAAACCCTTTAATTTGTGCTGTGTGACATATTGACCATCATTAAGTTGTCCTTCTTTAATAGAAGTAGTATGACTTTATTTCTCATGGGTAGATGATTTTAAAGATGGCTGACTGGATTTTAGTGAACAGTTTGAGAAGGTTAAGCAGAACTTTTCATAGCAGACTGATACATTTTTGTATGAAACTGATCAGGGCTTCATTGGAGCTATAATATTAGTTAATATTGTGTTATTTATTATGTGCTAGTGTCTGATACAAGCCCTTCATAAGTGGATCAACAGAATTTAATCTTTATAACAACTATATGAGGTAAGTGCTGTAATTTCCCCATTTTAGAGATGAGCAGTTGAATTTCAGAGAGGTTAAGAAAGGCAGAGAAGGGATTTGGACAGACCTCAGACTATGCCTAGATAGAGCCTGAGCTCTTTTTACTGCATAATGTGTTCAGATCTATCAAGTTGATGGCAAAGTGGAAAAGCTAAGGATTTCTTTCTTTAGTGCAGTAGTTTATTGTTATAGAACTTTTAAAGAGTGTGACAATTATGTAGTAATATTACATAACGATTTCCTATGATACAGTCAGAAAAGTGTCGACTTTCCCATACTTTTCAAAAGTTACACCGTGTTTGTGGTGTTACCGCCGTATTGTGTGCAGATTGTTTTTTCCCTTATTGACATTTAATGCTTTGTAAGAGGGTGGGAACTGTTTGTAGTGTGTGTTTCCAAAAAAGGATGAGTAACTTGAACTGGGACACTTTCATTTGGCTTTTCGAGATGTATGAAATGCTTCCTATTGCTGTTAAGAAGGCAGAGGTAGATTTTAAAAGTTAAGTAAAAATGTTAGAGCTGACTTCAAGGAAAATAATTTCGAGCAGCTCTGTATGATAGAACATTCTGTGATGATGGAAATGTTCTACATTTGAATTGCCCAAAATCCAATAAGTTTTAAACCAAGCCTAATAAGTTTCAAGAGGTAGAACCAACTTATTTTCACTTGAGCAGGATTAGGAGGGCTTCACCGACAAAGTGGGTGATAATATGTGGAGAATGCATGATTTAGAAGGACCAGGTTGCAAAAGTGCCATGAGCAAAAGCAGGAAGGTTGGAAGACTGTGTAATTTATGTTGGGTTACTATGTGCATGAGATGCAGCTGGAAAATGGCGACGGGGTTGGGATGGTGAGAGACTTAGGTTCCACATTAAGGAAGCTGGGCTTTATTTGTTGATAATTGGTTTTCTTTGGAAGGTAATTAGAAGCTTTTCCTTCTGTAGTTACTGAGGTAGAATAGGAAATTAACTCTTCAACAGGACATGCAGGAAAATTGGGAACATTATTCTTAGAGCTAGTATTTCTTTTGAGACGGAGGTTTGGAAAAAGGACTGCAGGAAACAATGGAAGATAAATAACATTGCCTGTCAATTATGTTGTGATTGAGGTATTGGTGGAATATTTTGGAAAATCAGATCTGGTGGTTTTTAGAAAGATGTAATTTTACCAATCGACAGGCTTAGGCTAGAGGGCCTTTTTGGAGTGGAGAGAGTGAGTAGAGTGGGTAAGATTGCCTTTGGCAGTTTCCTAAAGGGCAGTATGGGCTGTGATAGAGATATTTAAGTGGTACTCAGGAAATTAAAAAAAAATTTTAGTGATTGGTGTATTTGCATGAAGGCAGAGCTTGACACCTGTGCTTCCTGAGAGGCTACGCCCAGCACATGCTACTAGATCCACAGAGCGTAGGGTTTGGAGGAAATCTGATGAAATCCCAGGCTAAACCACATTTATGCCGGGTACACCTGCCTGTAACTGCCCTGGGAGATTGACTCACAGGGGTTCTTACCTCATGGATTGAAATGGGCAACTAAGGCACAGAGAGGTCCAACTTTCTCTCTGTTTGCATAGTGCTAATAAATTTATTTAACTAAAACAGTTCTTAATTAATAGGTCATCTAGTATAGTCAGACTTTAACCAAGGCAGTAGGGCTCCAGAACTCTATTTCTTACTCTGCTAAATTGAAAGAATTAGGGGTTCGGGGGGATAGAGAAGGTCAAAGTTGGAATGTAATGTAGGGAAAAATGATCTGGAGTCCTAACTCGTTACTTTCAGATTGCAGGACCCTAGGTAAATTTAATACCTTTATGGACTCAGTTTTCTCTCCCATAGAAGGATTAAATAAGATAGTATACACAAGCAATCTGTGCAGTCATTATATAATAATTAAAGCAGAAAAGGCTTTACTATCTTGATGGGGAAATGGACTCTGGGAAGGGCTCTGTCTTTTGGATTGTTATGTGTGAATTTGATGTTATTGTAGCTTGAGAGAAAGCAGCTACTTGGAAAGGGTGGTGACAGTTATATGAAGGCAAGCTTACATTAGAATGTAAAACATAAGGTGATGCACAAGGACCATTAAAGCAAAAGCATGAACTCTAACATTACTTTAAGCTTAAGCACAGTGTTTTAAAATAGTGCCTTTAAGCAGGTTTCAGTTTTGCTTTCTAAAATAAGCCGTAAATAGATCAAACCAGCCTGTGAATTGGTGATTTGGAAGAATGTGTTGAAAAGTGGGAATGAAGTTCTTTGTCAGAAATTCTGAGTCCTTGGAAGGTAGTTCTAGAAAAGTTACTTACTCACTAATAGGATGAGTTGTTGTTTTCAGGGTTTATAGACTGTTCTCTTGGTGTAGTTATAAGCTGTTTTAAAAAACAAAAAACATTTAATTGATGAATTGATATGAGGGTACATTGTTTTATCATGGGATTTTGGACACCAGACTTGAAGAATTAGAGGATAGTGGAGATTGGCTAGTCCACCTCTGTAGAATTGTAGACAGATTGTCATCACATAAAACTTGTGCTTCACCGTCTAAATGACAGGACTTCCGTTATCCTAAGAGGCAGCCTATTCAGTGGACAATTTTATTCAATATAAGTTAAAATCACAGACTTATTTGGTGCTGTTAAAAATATATAGCTTTTTAGCAAAGACTCAGAAATCCATCCTGCTATGGTTTTGGATGTAATCTTGCAATAGGGTTATATGCTTAAAAGTTTTTCTTTTCCTTTTCTTTCTTTCTCTCTCTCTCTCTCTCTCTCTTTTTTTTATCTTTTAGGGCTTGTATTTCTTTTGGACCTAAGAATCGTTCAATTGGAGCAGCAGCTAAAAGCCAGGTAGGTAGTTTTGTTTTTTCCTAAAATGACTTACTTTTCTTGTTTGTCTATCCTTCCATCTAGCAACAATTTGAGTGCCCATTATGTGCCTAGCACTGGTAGGCCTAGGAATACAACTAAGAGAGACGGACCTGATCCTATTTGTATGTGCTTGAGTGAATAGCATGAACAGTATAATTTGTTTAATGCAAACTGTTAGGATCTTGTTAAAGCAAGTCTTGTTTCTTGACTTTTTAAATGTTCCTTAAAGTCTGTCTTGTTGGACCTTTCATCTTACTCATTTGAGGGTTAGTATTGTCCCTAGATTTGACCTTGTTAATCAAAGTTCTCGAGAACGGAAAGCATACTTGTAGAAGCACGTTATCTTACCTACCATTAGTTTACTTTGTAAACCAAGAACCTGACATGTTTGCTGGTTTCTGAGTAACCATAGCAGCAGAATCCTGAGTTCTGTTTTCCTGAGGTTGCTGTAAAATTAAGGAGTTGCATGTTTTACCTTTTTTATGTTCATTCTGGAACAGTGTGTGGAATGATTATAACTGTCTTTCTGGACCAGCAGGGCTTAAAATTTATAAGCCTTAGACAATGGTGCTTGGCTAGTTGATTATGAATTAAACTGGGTGTTTTATAATCTCATTTTCAGAAAGCTCAAGATAGTTAGGAGGCAGTTGATATCAAATACACAGCAATATTGAAATGTCTTTCCTTCTAAAATTCCAGTGAATTCCTCCTGTTTCTAAATTCGCTTTCATTACTGAGAATGGTTATTGCACTACACTGGTTGCCTAGTTCTAGGTTGACATAGTTATTGTGATACTGTGTTTGCTTGGCAGCTTACTTGAAGCAGGACCTGATTTGAGAGGCCTCATATTCTACAAAAGAACTTCTGTGTGTGCCTTTTGACATAACTTATGCAGAGTAGCTCTGCAGCTTTTCCTTGGGGCTTGTTGTGCTTAACCCCTGAATTGGGAAGAGGGGCCTGAAAATCTTAAACACAAGTTCATTCTTCAATTTTTTGAAGGTCTTTGCCAGCGTCTCCCCCCCCCCCCCCATAAATTAGAGTAGTTTATTCTAGAAAAATTAAAAAATATAATAGTATAAGGAATTTGGAAGTTACTCATATTACCATCATCCAAAAATCAGTTAGTGTCTTAATGTGTAATCTTTTACATGCTTTCTAAGCATATAAATATGTTTTCCCCTCCTACAAAAGTGAGATCATACTGTGTAGATACTTATCTTATAGCCTCCTAAAATGCTCTTACCCATTGTATTGGGTATACCATTACTTGTTTACCCATAGCCATTTAAGCTGTTTCCAGGCTTCTGGTATTATAAATAATATGAGGGCTGTCTGGAAAAAATCCAGCCATAAATGCCTCCAGTTTTCATATTACATGGCAGATACTTTCTGGATAACTCTTCACGGTATAAATAATATTGCATTTATCTTTGTATACTTAGTGTCATCTTTTTTCTCCTTTGTGGTAAATTTCTTTCACTAGAATTTCTGAATCAATGCATACTTACAAATTGACTCCTGGAAAGTTTGAATCACAAACTATGGGTAATTTTTAAAGTCTAAAATCATTTTATGTAAATGTTTAGTACAAGTTTAAGACAGAAAATACTTTTATAAATGTAATGACTTACCTTTATGGAAAAGCAGGACAAGCTAAGCTGTGGTCTCTGTGTTACCTGTACAAGTTCCTCACCCCTTAAGCCTCACTTCATGTACTGGCAGGCATCATTCAGTCAGGCTTATTGCTGAAGAAAACTAAAACTCAGAAGAAAACTTTGTGGAGTTAAAATGGTATCTGAGGCTGTTGAATTTCTTTTTTTCTAATTTAATTGCTGTTAGTTTTTCTACTCTTTGATTCTGATATTCTTTTTCTTAGATCATTTCCAATGCAAAGAACACAGTCCAGGGATTTAAAAGATTCCATGGACGAGCATTCTCTGATCCGTTTGTGGAGGCAGAAAAACCTAACCTTGCATATGATATTGTGCAGTTGCTCACTGGATTAACAGGTATAAAGGTAAGGTTCTTATGATTAAAATATAGCATATTATTTTATCAGACCAGTGTATATCAGTACCATTTTGTTTTCATGTTGAAATGAAATTGCTTAGGAAAAGCTTTTGCTAGTAAAGACCATTTGACATTTTTTGAACAGCCTGGATTTTGATTGTTCATATAGGTTGGATGGACGGGTAGTGATGGTTTGAAGTTAATGCTGTTATTGCTGCTTGTCTTGTTTACTGATGAAATAGCCTTTCTGGTGTGATTTCTTTTTTTGTGGGGGGAGGTGGTGGGGAATGACTCTGGAAGAGCAGGCAAAGAAATCAACACTTGTAAGTCACTAGCCACATAACGTGGTCATATTCCTAACAATAGGAATTAGGTCAGAAAAGGTGTTGTTCTTTTGGGGAAAGGGGAGTTTTGTCTTTGATATCTCTGGGACATCTATAAGAGTTTCTCTGTCTGAAGCATATAGGGAGCTGATCATATAAAAGAGGTAAGAGGCTGGGGGATGGGTAGGGTGCACACAACTGCCTCTAGCATGCAGAGGTGGAAAGAAGAATCCAGGAGGGTTAATTGAGCTTTCTAGGCAAGTGAGTTTAGAGAGAGATTTGCTATTTGAGACATCCCAGTTGGAAAAATAAGAATCATGGGAATAGGCTCAAAATATAAGAAATGATGAGAATTGTGAGAAAAAGGTAGTCAGTTGTGCTGTTGTAGCTGAGAATTCAGTTGACTTTAGAAGCAAAGCATTCTGATAATTGAAGAATGATTACTGAGTTTACTTAGTATATCTGTGACAATAATCTCGGAACAGTTTGGATGGCCTAGTAAAGGATAAAGCTGGAATATAGAGGAGGGAAAAAGAAAGAAAAAAAAAAGGGACATGAGGAAATGCAGGGGTTAGGGGTACTTATTGTTAAGAAAAAAAAAATATGGGTATTGGCAGATTTAGTTATATGCAAGGGCCAAAGGAGAAGGAAACTAAGGAGAATACCTGGGGAGCAAGTGGATCCAAATTCAAGGGTGGAGGAGTTGACTAAGATTAGACAAATATCAGGAAAGAAGAGGTAATTTAGAAAGAGGCTCACTGAGAGGGGTATTTTTTCCCATCTTTATCAGGCAATAAAGTGAGGAACTGTTAGATTGTAAAGCAGGATAAATTATGGTTGGGTTGAGAAGTGAGGAGGTGAGGAGAAGGTGGCTTTCAAACTGAGTTGGAACAACAGCTTAAACAAAGGGACTGATATTTTCTGATCTGGATTATAGTTGAGGAGTGTGTGTACATGTGGGATGGGGCTTATCCTAGCCAGTCTCTCAACATTTAACATTTGCAACTCTCGTCAAAGTTGCAGCCTTTTATCCAGGGCAGGATATCTCGAATCTTTGTTCATCATTTATTCTGTAATTCTCACCAAGCATTTATTGTGTCAGGTCTGTCAGGTGCTGGGGCTGTGGCAGTGAATAGATCTGACTAAAATCATATCATTAGGATAGATTGGATCCTACTTGAGGAGATGATAATACGAGGTCAGACAATTAATTTTGCAAACTCATCCTAGGAAAAATGCTACATACCTCACTGCGGAATATCCCCTTGAAGTACTCCCCTTGGAAAGCTATGTACTGATGCCAGTGCCTAGTTCACCTTTCAGAGTAGTTTTGGAACTCTTTTGGAATGGCCGTCAGACCTGTCGTATCCCAAATCTGACAAATAAGTTCGTGATCTTGCCATGTGCTTACGTTAGCAGCACTGTACAAACAACTTGGTAAGATGTCATGACGTTGCCAAGGTTGTGACCATAAGGATTTTCAGCAATGAGGTATGTAGCACTTTTCCTAGGATGAGTTCGCAAAATTAATTGTCTGACCTTGTAAAGCCAACACAGTAAACAAAGTAAAACACACATAGCATGCAAGATGGTAAAATAGTTTCTACCACCAGACTACTTTATGGAGCGGCAATGTGGCTCACAGTGAGCTACACGAATTTGCTTCTGCACAGGTAAATTGCCTCAAGTTTCATTGGTTGTCACAACATATTGTTTACATGGTGGTTCTCATTTCCATGTAGTACAAGCTTTTCCAGCCTGTGACCCGCAGGGCGCATGTGGCCTGGACAGCTTTGAATGCAGCCCAACACAAATTTGTAGAGTTTCTTAAAACATTATGAGGTAGTTTTTTTTTTTTTTTTGACCTTTTTGTTAGTTCATCAGCTGTTGTTAGTGTTAGTGTATTTATGTGTGACCCAAGACAATTCTTCCATTGTGGCCAAGAGAAGCCCAAAGATTGGACAACCCTGATGTAGCATGTTTGACAAGCATGTTATAAAGCTAAAAGTGACCTTGCAAGTTGTTTTTGCTTTCAGAACTACTTATCTTCAATTTCTTTATGACATAGTGTTCCATTGGTGATGTGAGATATTGCTCATTTTAGGCTCTTAGGACCTGAAGAAATATAGTATGTCTAAATCCATTTGTTGTTTTATTGCAGGTGAAATATATGGAGGAGGAACGAAATTTTACCATGGAGCAAGTAACTGCCATGCTTTTGTCTAAACTGAAGGAGACTGCAGAAAGTGTTCTTAAAAAACCAGTTGTGGACTGTGTTGTTTCGGTGAGTTTGATTCCTACATGTTATTGGGGACTTACATTAAGAAGTATTTGCATTTTAACTGCAAATAATACTGTGTTTTTTTTTTTTTTTTGGTGGTTTTTTTTTTTTTTTTTTTTTTTTTTTTTTTTTTTTTTTTTTTTTTTTTTTTTTTTTTTTTTTTTTTTTTTTTTTGCCTTTGGTTGTGTTGTTATTTTAGGAATTTATCAAACTAGTCTTCATTTTCTTGAATATTAATTTCTGCTCCCAAGTTTTTGCCTACTTAAAGGCTTATCTCAAAGTACTTCTTGAATTTCTTTTAGCACCTAGCTAGCATAGTGTTTGGTAGCCATTGAAATAGTTGAGTACTCTCAATGGGAAATGCTGTCTTTCCTACATATTTGTCTCCATAACTTTGCTGTTGCTATATTTAGCACTGAAGGCAAGGCAGCAGTAGCCTTCACTTGTCTTCTCCATTTCCCCATCTGGAGGTTGTAGCTTGACTGTAGCTTTGTGGTTGTAGTATGGTAGAGTCCTTTGCAGTTGTTGAAATCTGGGTGGCTGTATTGGCTTTGCCCGCTGAATCTTCTCATTCTGAAGTCATCTAATATTTTATCTCTGTGGCTTCTTTTGTCTTAATGTTGATGCATTGATTAGCAAAGCAAGAACTTGTTAGGCTGCTTTTGCATCCCTTAGTCCTTTATCGGGTGGATTCCTTATCTCATGGTTGTCTAGGAAAGCAGAACTGAACATTTGTGGGGAAGAATTGGATTATGGCTGTTGTGCCATGTTCTAGGGGTGCAAAAAATGAAAATGCATCTAAGAAAATACGGCATCTGTGCTTTAAGAGATTTAGTAAGATGCTGTATTTTCTTAGATGCTTTCTGCCTTTCCTGAGCTCTCCATTGATGTGTCAGATTTGTCCTTATTTCCCCATCTAATGTCTGTCATATGGATGCTGAATTATGCTCAATGTAGAAGTAAAATTTTTGGGATCAGTTTAAAAGGTGATGTGTTAAGTCACGTGTTGGGAGTCCTCAAGATGGCACTGAGTTTCAGTGATTTACTAGGAGAATTCACAGGACTTGGCCTACAAGGTCAGACATTTAATTTCATCAACTCATCCTAGAAAAAGTGCTACATACCTCACTGCTGAATATCACTATGGTCACCTTCAAAGTACTTCCCTTGGGAAGCTATGCACCGATGTCAGTGCCTAGTCCATCTTGCAAAGCAGTTTTGGAACTTTTTTTCTGGAATGACCATCAGAGCTATTGTTGTACCCAAAATCTGACAATTAAGTTCATGAACTTGCCACTTTGCACTTTCGTTGACAGCACTGTACAAACAGCTTGGTAAGGTATCATAATCTTGGTGAGGAAATTAATTATCTGATTTTGGGCACGGTGACAGCTCTGATGGTCGATCCAGAAAAAGAGTTCCAAAATTGCTTTGAAGGACGGACTAGGTGCTGGCATCAGTGCATAGCTTCCCAAAGGGAGTGAAACCGTAGTGATACTCAGCAGTGAATTTCTAGGATGAATTCACGAAATTAATTGTCTGACTTCATATAGATGTATTGGCTAAGATTTATTGCAGGGAAAGCCTATAAAGCAAAACAACAAAGGGAAAAGGTACATGGAAAATGTTTGGAGGAAAACAGGTATAAGTGTCCAAGAGTCCCCTTTTAATCAAGTCAGGTTTGCTGTGCTTAATTCCTTCAGCAACAAGTTGTGACAATATGTATGAAATGTCATACACCAGGGAAGTTCTACCTGTAGCCTAGGAGTTCAAGGTTTCTGTTGAGGGTCAGTCATATAGGTAACCTATGCCAAGTATGTACCAAAATTCCAGGGATAGCAGCCTCTGGCCTCTATGTGAACTCTCTTTTGCAGTCATTCCTCTAGCTCTTGGGACTAAATGGTATAATTGATTGCTGTGTAAATAGAGCCTGGGTATGTTTTGCTTTATTTATAAATTGATAATTGTTTTTTTATTTGTTTTGTTTTTTTGGTGGTTCCCTGGCTGGGAATCGAACCCAGGCTGCGGCGTTGAGAGCGCTGAAGCCTAGCCACTACACCACCAGGGAACCCTCTGATAAGTGTTAAAAAAACCATAAATTGAGTTTTTTAGGAAAGTAATAATGGCCCCAGTATTTGGAAATAAATGTGTAAAAAGTAGGGTGGATGGGAAGCTTCAGCATCCTCTGCTACCTAGTAAGTAGTTTTTCCTTCTCAATGTTACCAATTTTACCACGTTCTTAATATCTTTCCAGAGAGCTTTATGTACTGAAACAAATATGTATAGGTTCTTTTTTACTTTCATTGGTTTAAAAATTGGACAATTTATCTTGTGTTCGTTCTGTAGCAATAAAGGAGTGCATCATTCCTTTTAGTGGTTGCAAGGTCCTCCAATTTATGTGTGTGCTTACTTAACCACTCTGTTTCTGGACATCCAGTTTGTAGGTTTTCTTTCTTTCTTTCTTTCTTTTTTTTTTTTGTAAAGAATACTGCAATAGTAATCTTGAACAGATATCATTTTGCTCTTATATGATAAGTCTGTAGGATTAATAGGCTAAATTCTTAGATGTGCAATTGCTGGGACAAAGGATATGTGTACAGTAGCCCCCCCCCCCCTTGTTTGTGGTTTCCCTTTCTCCAGTCTCAGTTACGCACTGTGAACCACGATCCACATATGTTAAATGGAAAATCCCAGAAATAATTCATATGTTAGAAATTGAATGTCATTCTGAGTCCTGCTCTGTCCTGCCTGGATTGTGAATCATCCCTTTGCCCTGCATATCCACATTGAGAGAGACAGATACCATATTCACATAACTTTTACTGTAAAAATTATTCTATTTTATTATTGTTAATTTCATACTGCACCTAATTTATAAATTAAACTGTATCATAGGTATGTATATATATTTTAAAAAACAGTGTATACAAGGGCTGTCTGGAAAGTATCCAGCCATGCAATACAAAAAATATAGCCATTTATGGCTGGATTATTTTCCGGACAGCCTCGCATATAGGGTTTGGAACTATCCGTGGTTTTAGGCATCCACTGGGGGGTTTTGAAACATCCATCTCCCTGCCCCCCAAACCCTCCCCTCATGGTTAAGGGAGGAATGCTGTATTTGTAATTTTAACAGCTATTGTTTAATTGCCCTTTAAAGAATTAGTGGTAATTCACATTTCCACCAGCAATGTATGAGAGGGCTTGTTTGACCACAGTCACACCAAAGTGTATGTGGCTGTAATATTTTATTATTTAGGTTAAGTTGAATGTTTTTAAATTAAGAGCCATTATGTATTTCTTTTTTGTGAAATGTTATTTCTTATTCTTTGCTCATTTTAATTTGAGTTTGTGATTTTCATTTTGATTTGTACTTCTTCATATGTTAGATTAGCTCTTTGCACTTTTATGATGTGATATGAGGGACCAAATATTTTTCCCCATTTGGTTATTAGAATTTTTAATGAGTCAGATATATTAATCCCTTCCCCTCTTTTTTTCTTCTGGGTTTTGTGTTACATTTAGAAAGTCCTTTCCTTTTCTTCTGGTAAAATTCCTTTTCATTCTGGTACTCTTGATTTGAAGTATATTTTGAAATAAGGTATAGAATAGGGATGCAACTTTATTTTTTCTGTATAGCTGGCTGTCCATTTGTGCCAACACTACTTACTGAATTTTCTAGTAATAACTTTTCCCTACTGGTTTGAAATATTAATACTTCATTGATCACATGTAGAAAAAATGTTGTAGGTATTTGAGGATGTTTCTGAATTTTGCTGGTTTTTGGCAGATGCGTCTTAAATAAGGAATCTTTAACAGAAAACTTTGAAAATTGTTTTTTAGGTTCCTTGTTTCTATACTGATGCAGAAAGACGGTCAGTGATGGATGCAACACAGATTGCTGGTCTCAATTGCCTGCGACTAATGAATGAAACTACTGCAGGTGAAGGGCTATTAATTATAATTTTTTACTTGCTTAACCTTGAAGATTGTAAAATCTTAAAACCTTAGGCCTAGGGTTTCTTGTTCTTTATTTTGCTTGGAGTGCTTACCACCTATGTGTCATACATAGTATTTTTGGTAATTCGGTTACATGTGAAGAATTCATCTGATTAGTGCTTTTTCTGTGCCTTCATAGCACTAGATATTGGTAGTTAATCACATGGTTGTTTGGGAAGGAACACATTTACTGTGCATTTGTAGGAGCACTTTGGGTTAAAGATTGGCCTTTTCCACCACTTGTAGACTGGTGGAGTCAGAGGAATGGGGTGTAAAGCAACATCTCAGGGACAGGAAATGTAGGGATGTTGGGATGGCACAAGGGTAGAAGAAATCCTGCACCAGAGTAGAAGTAGTTCAGCACTAGGGTAGAAGAAATCTGGGAAAATAGGTTTTGGAAAGCATGGGAAGTGGTTTGGGAACTATTGCAAAAATCACTGAGATTGGAAATGTTAAAGAACCCTAAGTGAATGTTAGTATTTAACTCTTTGAAGTTATTGATCTTCATGAATTAATTATGCAAAACTTATAAATAATTGATTCTTTGTAAAACACAGTGTATTATACAGCTTCATTCACTATGTACAAAATCTGATTTGTCCTACTTAAATAAATTTTAAGTTCGCTACTTAGATGATAATATGTTGAATTTAAATTTTTTCTTATGTAGTTGCTCTTGCATATGGAATCTATAAGCAAGACCTTCCTGCCTTTGAAGAGAAACCAAGAAATGTAGTTTTCGTAGACATGGGGCATTCTTCTTACCAAGTTTCTGTATGTGCATTTAATAGAGGAAAACTTAAAGTAAGTATATTTTTTCTGGGAGAATGCATTACAAGTGTATGGTATTAGAAATTGTGAGAGGCAATTTAAGTAATTGCTAAAGGGTTTTATTTTATTAATGGAAACTTGCTGTGAGCCATCTGAACTAGAAGGTGTGTAGGGATAGGGTGGAAGTTGTAGACTAAAATAATTTGTTAAGAGTTGGCATGGTGTGAAGCAAAGCACATACACCTTGAGGAAAAAGCTCATAAAATTCCTGAGCTTTATTTTTCTTAATTTGTAAAGGGGGGGCGGGAATAATGCTTACCTTAGGCTTATTAGGTGGATTCTTTTAACAAGTAGTGCCTTGGTGTTTTACACTGAAGGTTGAGGAGATTATGTATTCTCTCCTCCTAGCTCTTAATGGTTTTGAGTGTTGTGGAAAAAGGGTGAGGGGACTAGAATTTGGATGGCGTAGAAGAAACTAGAGTAGGAGTAAAGCTTAGACCTCTGGAGAAGGCAGTTTTGTACACAGAGAAGTCTAGCAGCATTAAAGGCAAGGAGGGGCCAGAGGGTGGTCACAATTGCAGTTGAATTTGCTGGTATATGCTAGTTCCACAATGGGATATAAAGTGAGTTCTCTAGCATGGTGATTTTTATCTAGAGTTTGTGGAAGGATTTTTTTTTTTTTGAGTGTTTACTTTGATTAATTTGGGTTGTGTATCAGTGTTCTTGGTTCCAAAGTCTAAATTGGCTTTCTCTCCTCAATTTGGGGATTGGTGGTTAGGGTACTGTCTATCTCAAAATAAGTATTTGTTAGGTTTGGAGGGCATTTTGAGTTAATAGTTAAAGTTCTGTTTCTCTGAAAACTCAACTTGGTTCTACTTTATGTTCTGGTTTATATTGTTTGTAGGTTTTTTTCTTTTTTAAATTAAAAGCAAATCTTTGAAATTTAAGATGGTTGGGAAATTAGAAGTTGTGATTTTAACATATAAATGCTGGATCAAGTATAATTCTTGGTGTTTAAACTTTACTTTGATTACTAATAGAATTATTTCTAAAATATTTTCTGTGCTTTCACCTTTTTCAACAGATGATACTAGTCACATTTTAGCCTTGGCTTTGGGTCAAAGTGATGTGTCTTCATGGTTATCTGCTTTTTTTTGTAAATTGTCTTTCACTGTCAACTGTCATTTGTCAGTTTCCAAATATAATTAACATTTAATTATAAAAATACTTAATATAAAAACATCCCCAAACTTGGAAAACACCTATGTGTAAAGAAAAGCTATTCATAATCTTACTATTCTTAACAGTTAACAGTTTGGTGTATTTTGTTCTAGTCTTTTAAGAAAACAAAATTGGAATCTCATGTACTCAGTTCTGTGTCCTGTTTTTATATTTCTTCAGTTAACATATTTAGAAACTTTCCACATGACATTTAACATTCTTAGAAGAGGTTGTTTTTAAAATTGATTTTATTACTTCATAAGGATGTCATCACTGATTTAACCCACTGTTACTGAATGTGATTAGATCTAGTTTGTTTCTAATCTGCTAGAAATTTGGAAAATGGATAACCCAAGCTAATTAGACTTCCCTGTTAAATAGAAATAAATTACTGGGAGTAAAGCCTTTAGCATTCTTCCTGGTAGTATACTGCATAGAGCCAGGCCTTTGGTATTACTCACATAGCAATAAGACTAGAATTGTGTATATGATATGTTAGTATATTTGGTCTTGGATATGTAATTGCTGTTTGCAATCAGATTGGTGGAGAGAGCATGGAGTTTGAAATTGAGACAGTTTTGAATTCTACTTCTACCGCTTACAGCTTTGTGACCTGTAGATGATCTGATCTGTCTGGGCTTGTAGCATCATCTGTAAACGGGGGTGGGGGGGTGTTATAGTGTCTCTTTTCACAGTGGTTGTAACATTATTAAATGATACATGCACATTGCCCTTATTCACCCTTAGTATCTCCCCCTCCTTTTTATTATAATTTACCAGTTAAATATATATCATGATAAAATTTTAAATTGGTTGTTTTATTTTTGAATTAATTATATTTTTTCTAAGGTTCTGGCCACTGCATTTGACACAACACTGGGAGGCAGAAAATTTGATGAGGTATTAGTAAATCACTTCTGTGAAGAATTTGGAAAGAAATACAAGCTAGACATAAAGTCCAAAATCCGTGCATTATTACGACTGTCTCAAGAGTGTGAGAAACTCAAGAAATTGATGAGTGCAAATGCTTCAGATCTTCCTTTGAGCATCGAATGTTTTATGAATGATGTTGATGTATCTGGAACTATGAATAGGTAACTATTAATATTTTGATGTTAAACTGAACTGTGATCTACAGGTAGAAATTAGAGACCATTCAGGATCCTGCTTTTTATGTGAAGGTTGGGTTTGGTTATTCTAATAATGTAATGTTTTTGTTCTGATTAATTGAATATTCTAGGAAGTTGGTAGTTGTTTACATGTGAATGAATTATACACGATTACTTGTTTTTATAAAATCAGGGCAAAGCACTTTAATATAGAATTGTGTTGAATTTGATTTAGTCATTGATTCATAAATTGGTATTTTGAGGTAGTTGAGGATCACTTGAGGACAACAGCTTTTTGTACAGTGCTACCCTCAAGAATTCTGGGTAATTGATGTTTCAGGGCTGTCCTCAGAAACAACCAGAATGTTAACT
This sequence comes from Lyroderma lyra, assembly GCA_004026885.1. NCBI lineage: Eukaryota > Metazoa > Chordata > Mammalia > Chiroptera > Megadermatidae > Lyroderma > Lyroderma lyra. The sequence continues at coordinate 22,428 of PVJL010008007.1, forward strand.
GTTGTCTGGTGGGTTGCTGGGATGGTGAGAGTGAGATACTCTTTGGGATGTGAACTATACAAGGGAGGAACCCCCCCCCCCCCAAAATTGGAATTTATTTATAAAAAATTGTGTATTCTTACACATTTAAACTTTTGTCACCTTCTAAGTACTCTCTGATGTAATAAACTCATTGAGACACTTTTCCCCTGCTCAAAAGACTTGTTGATTTTGATGCCTTTTAGTGCTTCTGCCGTTTTTTTGTTTCTTCTTTCACGTTGGCAAAACATTTCCCTTTGAGGACTTTTTTCATCTGGGAGAAAATAAAAGTCACTGGGTGACACCTGGTGAATAGGGCCAGTAGGGTATGGGGGTCATGTTATTTTTGGTCAAAAACTTCTGAGCATCCTGCGCGTTGTGGGCAGTTGTGTTGTCATGCTGTACGTGGTTGTTCGTGTAAACTGCCATGTTGAAGTGGGCAAATTCGTTGGAAGAGTCTGCAAAAAAAAAAAATTCACTGAAGCCAAATGCAGCCTCTTGCAACAATGGTAGCTGGTACCCTGTTGCAGGTGGGTTCCTAGAACACTCACTTAGCGGGGAAGCCTGTACTACAAGGGGCCCGCCTGCTAGAAGATAATTCTGTTTTTTTGGGGGTTCCCCCTCATATTGGTAGAATTCAGGCAGGACTGATGGCTTGTTTGGGGAAGTGTTGCCTGAGGTAAACTCAAAAAATTGAGGTGGAATTTAAATTGCTTCTAATCTGCTGGAATTAGATTATTGTGCCTTGTAACCAGATTTGTAGTCACCTTTACTTCCTACTTGAAAGTGATGGTTTTCATTTTTATTAACTAGCAGTTTTGTGTGTGATGTGTTAGGGGACTGGGATTTGGGGGCAATATAGTAGGTGGTTCAGAAATTGTTAATGGAATGTTATATGATTATGAGAGTCAAATAGATACTTCAAAAAAATTGAAAACAGTTCATTAGCTTGTGTGCTGCCTTTTTAAAAAGCAGTTGTACTATATTTACATTGTCAGGTCACATTGCTGTCATTTACTATTATTTTGTAGCCTTTAGTCTTTAATGCTCAGTAGCAGTCTTTTTTTTAAACTAATGAAACCAAATAATTTATTTCTGACATAGCATTTCATTTAATTATCTTTTTAAAAAAACTGAGGTAAAATTCTTATACCATTTTAAAGTGAACAACTCAGTGGCATTTAGTACATTCAAATGTTGTGCCGTGACCACTCTGTCTAGTGACAAAACACGTTCATCACCTTCAAATGAACTGTCAGACCCATTCAGTTATTTTCTATTTTTATCTCTATGGATTTACCTATTCTGGATATTTCGTATAAGTGGAATCATACAATATGTCTCTGGCTTCTTTTTTGTCTAGCCTCTTTCAGTTAACATAATATTGTCTAGGTTCATTCATATTGTAGCATGTATTTGTACCATATTTATCCCCATTTGCCAGTTGATGGACATTTGGGTTATTTCTACCTTTTAGCTATTGTGAATAATGCTGCTGTGAACATCCATGAGCAAGTATTTGTTTGAGTGTCTTGTTTTCTTGTGGGTGTATACCTAAGAGTAAAATTGCTGGGTCCTATGGTAATTCTGTGTTTAGCTTTTTGAGGAATGGCTTGTTATTAGAAATAAAACTCACTTTACATCCCTATCAACATGTCAGAGTTTTGGTTGCTACTCATCCTCACCAGTACTGGTAAGTGGTCTTGAATTTTTGCCACTCTGGTATTTTTCTATAGCTCTGTAATTTTTCTTTTTATTGAGATGTTTTTTATATAAGTGACCCTTTTAAAGTATTTTAAAGTGGTTTTTAGTAATTATTTACAGAATTGTGCAGCAGCCATCACCACAACCCAATTTTAGAATATTTTCATCACTTCATAAAGAACCCCTAAATGAGCTGTCAAGCTGTGGAAAGACATAGAGGAAGCTTATGTGCAAATTTCTAAGTAAAAGAAGCCAAATTGAAAAGCCTGTGTACTGTATGATTCCAACTATATGACTTTCTAGAAAAGGCAAAACTATAGAGATAGTAAAAAGATTAGTGATTAGCAGTGGTTCAGGGGAGGGAGGGATGAACAAAGAGGATTTTGAGGGTAGTGAAACGATATACTTATCACTACACATTGTCAAAACCTGTTGAACCCTAATATAGGATTATATGTATCGATATTGGCTCATCAGTTAGAAATGGATCACACTAATGCAAGATGTCAGTAGGTGAACTAGGGGAGTCATTGAGGGGTATATAGGAATTCTCTGTACTTTTCTGTTTATTTCTCTATGAACCTAAAACTGACCCCAAAAATAAAAGGTACTTGTATTAAAGAAAAGAAAGAAAAAAAGAAACTATATCTATTAGCTGTTTTGCCCTATGTCTCCTTCCTCCCCCTGGCCCTAGGCAGCCATTAATCTCTGTCTCTGAGAACATTTCATATAAACAGAGTCATGTGTTTTTTGGATTGGCTTCTTTTACCTAGCCTAATGTTTCAAAAGTTTATCCATTTTCAAACACGTATCAGTACCTTTTATTGTATTCATTCGTTTCAGTTGCTGAGTACACTTGATGGACTTTAGGGTTCCCCCCCACACTTTTTTGGCTATTTAGGAATAATGCTACTGTGAACATTCACATCCAAGTTTTGGTGTGGTCTTTATTATTATTATTTTAATTAGTTTCAGGTATTGGTATTGTCATATGCTTTTAATTCTCATTGATATATACCTAGAATAGAATTGCTGGGTGATATGGTAACTATGTTTAGATTTTGAAGACTTGCCAAACTCTTTTCCAAGGTGGCTATACTATTTTATATTCCCACCGGGAATGTATGAGGGATCCAGTTTTTCTGCATCCTTGCTAATACTTGTTATTTTTTCTTTTTTATCTTTATTTTGTTAAACTTTTATTTTTAATTTATTGGGGTGACATTGATTAGTAAAAATTACATAGGTCCCAGGTGTACAATTTTACATTACATCTTCTGTGTGTTGTATTATGTGGTCATCACCCAGAGCCAGTTCTTTTTCCATCACCATATATTTGTGTCCCTGTCTCTTCTCCCCATCCCCCTCCCCATTTACCCTCAGGTAACTACTGAATTATTGGCTGTTTCCATGAGTTTTGTTTCTTTGTTGCTTTTGATTTTATATTAACAAACTAAATTTCTCCATTCCTTTCCCATATTTTACCCATGCTCTCATCCCTCCTCCCATCTTAAAGAAGTCCCTCTAACATTCTTTGTAGTACTGATTTGGTCATGATGTATTTCTTTAACTTTTCTTTATGTGAGAAGCTCTTTATCTGTCCTTCCATTTGGAATGCTAGCCTTGCTGGATACATTATTCTTGGTCGTAGAACCTTGGTTTTCATCACGTTGAATATATTCTGCCAATCCCTTCTGGCCTGTAACGTTTCTGGTGAGACATCAGCTAAGAATTGAATAGGTGTCCCCTTACAAGTTACTACTTGCATTTCTCTTGCTGTTTTTAAAATTTTCTCTTTTTCTTTAACTTTTGCCATTTTAATTATGATGTGTCTTACTGTGTTTTTGTTTGGGATCATCTTATTTGGGTTCCTCTATGTTTTCTGGGCTTGTATGTCTGTTTCCTTCACCAGGTTAGGAAAATTTTCAGTCGTTATTTCTTCAAATAATTTCTTGATCCCTTGCTTTTCCTCTGTCTCTTCTGGTACACCTATGATTCTGATATTCTTACACTTAAAATTGTCCCAGAGGAATCTCAAACCATCCTCATATTTCTGGATTCTCCTGTCTATCCGTTCTAAATGGATGTTTTCTGTTGGCTCTTCCTGCAAATCACTGCTTTGTGCTTCCGTTTTATTTAGTTTGGTGACTTTTATTCTGTTCTTCATTTCGGTTAATGTCATTATCTCTCTCTGGTCCTTTATATGGTTTGTAAATCTTTTTTGTTATCTCTCTGTTGAAATTATCATTCAGTTCCTTAAGCATTTTTATAATTGTTGCATTGAGCTCTGTTTCTGATGGGTCATCTGTCTCCATCTCTTTAATTCAGCGGTTCTCAGCCTGTGGGTTGTGACCCCTTCGGGGATTGAACGACCCTTTCACAGGGGTCGCCTAAGACCATCGGAAAATACATATCAGATATTTACATTACAATTCATAACAGTAGCAATATTACATTTATGAAGTAGCAATGAAAATAACTTCATGTGGGGGTCACCACACATGAGGAACCATATTAAAGGGTCGCGGCATTAGGAAGGTTGAGAACCACTGCTTTAATTCTCTAATTTCTCACATTTGCAACCTCTCTGGGTCCCACCAGCTGCATTTGGGAGTTCACTGCTGATACTGGGTGGGCAGAGGTCTGTGGGGGAGGGACTTTTTCTTCCTGTGGCTCTGGGAGTCCTGCAGGGAGTTTGGGCTGATTGCCACTTTCTGTTCCTGGTTTGCCCTGTGGGCAGATTCTGCCCTGAACCTTGGGGTCAGTCCTGTATGCTGGTCTTTCAAACTATCCTGGTTGTGGGCCAAGAAATGCGAGTGCAGCCCGTTCTCTCCTCTTTCCCGGTTTGAGTATTTGTGCCACAGCTCCTCACCAGCCAGTCACTCCCCCTCCTCTGGGAACCGGAGTGAAGTCTGGCTGTTGCTGCGGTTTGCAGACCAGTTTGCACCTCCTGGGGCCAGTGAGGTGGGTGTGGTATCTCACCCCCTGCCTGTGGGCCCCCTTTCTCCTGTCCCGCCAACCAAGTATGCCAACCAAGTACGATCTGGGGCGCTTTCCTGCTTGCCGTCTTCCTCTTCCCTCCCCCAGCCGTAGAATTCCAAGTGGGATCTGCGCGCAGCCAAGTCCTCCCTCTTCTCTTTATTTCTCCTTTGTTTAATAACCCTCTGCCTGCCTGCAGGTACCTTAATGCAATGCGTGGATTTCTTAGCTGTGATTGTGCCTTGTGTAGTGGGCCCTTGGTTGTGGTATAGGTGTTTCATTAGTTGCAATCTCCAGGGGAGTTTTTTAGAGGTTCCTCTCGTTGCTGCCATTTTGTTGTGTACCTGCCAATACTTGTTATTACCTGTTCGTAGCCATCTGTTCCACATAAAAGTGGGATGTGATTTAACCTTTTGTTTTTGTTTTTGTTTTTCATAGAAGCAAATTTCTGGAGATGTGTGATGATCTCTTAGCTAGAGTGGAGCCACCACTTCGTAGTATTTTGGAACAATCCAGTAAGTATTTATGTGATTGTTTGTGTATCTCACATTCTTTGAAAATGTTGTTTATTACTTTTTTCGCCAGTTATACAAATTTTCATTGTATGACCTACTTCAGTGCTATATTAAGCTACTTTATATCATTTCTGGAGCCCCTCTCCACCAAGTAATTTTTGATAATAGTGTCCGGGGAAATCTAAAAGTTCCCAAGAAACCTAATTCAGAATCAAAGATGGATATACACTTCTTAGTTATTTCATTGCAGTAAAAAGTGTTTTTAGCAATGCTGCTGTAATAGTCTTAGTTTTCTGTCAGTGAATCTTTTTGCTGAATGACAAAGCAAAGGGAGGATATGATAACCATATTATTTAACAGGATGCTTTTTTATCTTGGGCTAAAAGAGTGAAGTTTGATTCAGGAATATGTTACTAATTTTCCCAAAACCTTTGACAAATGTTTACCTAGAGTCCACTGTTGTGTTGGTTGCTGACTATTTCAGAGTGTTGGGAAGTACTGTCAATTTGACAGGAGCTCAGCTCTTAAGTCACAATGATTATGGCAAATGGGCATGTTCTTTCCACATTGGGATAGGCCTCCTCAGTAAGTTATCAGTGTTGATTACGTAAAATGTGACCAGGAAACCAGGTGGTATTAAGAATTATTTTATGAGTGACAGCAGAACCTTGGTGTGTACCTTGTTTTTTTCTGATATGCGGAAATTATTCATGTGTTATATGTAGACTATGCTTATACTCTGGATGGAATGCTAGAGTCTCTAGATGTGCATCTGATACCTCTTTTCTTTCATGCTGTGTCAGGGGTGATCCCATATTGCAGGGCCCTCTTAGCTTCCTTACGGCTAGCTTAACTATTCATGTTCTAACAGTTTTTTGTGTGGGACTCTTTCAGAGGTTGTAGGACATTGAATATTCCTGACACTCACCTCCTAAGTCCTAGTAGTAGTGTGCCATCCTGACCTCATTATTTTGAGCATCTAAACATAGTACCTACTTGTTTATAGATGTTGCACACACCTGGGCATGTGAGCCACGTGCATTTGCCTGTGTGCTGTTGTGGATGGGGAGGGGTGGAGTGGGGTTTTGTTACACATCTGTGAGTTATTTTGTTGTGATAAGATAAAGTATTGCTCTTTTATTTCACTGTAAGATACTAATTTAAAGATTCTTCTCATCTAAATGTGTAATCATTTTAAAATAGAGTTAAAGAAAGAAGATATTTATGCAGTGGAGATAGTTGGTGGTGCAACACGAATTCCTGCAGTAAAAGAGAAGATCAGCAAATTTTTTGGTAAAGAACTCAGCACAACACTAAATGCTGATGAAGCTGTCACTCGAGGCTGTGCACTACAGGTAGGTTTTCTTTCTTCCAGAGGTAGCCACTTGTAGGTCATTGTAATAAGACGGCAGTGGTTTTATGTATCCTGAGGTTACATATTATCCTAATAACCTGAGGTAAGCTCAGGGTGATTTCAAGGTGTGAGATTCTGAAAGTTTTGTCTTAAAATCGTTATCGGAAGTGGCATTCATAAATGCAGTTGTATGCTGTAACATCTAATGAGATGAATTAATTACGAGAATCACCGGTAAGCCTGAATTACTGCTAGAATTTGGCATATTACCTATTGTCTGTGTATGAAGTAGTATTGTACACAATTAAATAAAGGTTGGTGTTAATGGAAAAATGATAAAGAACAGCTAGATTGCACAGGTTAATTTGACAAATGATAGAGGTTTATAAAACTGCTTATTCAGACACCAGTAAATTATTGATGTAAATATTTAAAAACTACTGATGATACTCTTAAGACATTTTTTAAAAGTATTTGATATCAGTTCATAATGTTAATTCTTGTCAAATGGAATTTTTAAAAATTATATTCTAGTGTGCAATCTTATCGCCTGCTTTCAAAGTCAGAGAATTTTCTATCACTGATGTAGTACCGTATCCAATATCTCTGAGATGGAATTCTCCAGCTGAAGAAGGGTCAAGGTAATAGTGTTTTTTTGTACTTAAAGTTACGTCAGTATTAAGTCTGAGTAAAATATTGCTCTCCATTTCAACTTACACAAAACTGTAACATTTTGTTACAACATGAAGCAAAGTGATTATTTTAGTCATCATAAGAGATTTGTGTCCTTTGTTTCCTATACTTGATCCTACTTAAATGATTGGTGTGTTTTTGTATTGATTGAAATATATTCCTTTTTCAAAAAACAGGTGTGAGTGAGGGTGTGTGTGTGTGTGTGTGTGTGTGTGTGTGTGTTAGAAACTCATAATCTGGAAATGATGCCAATTGACATGAGTAACTAAAGCTGTCCAATAATTGCAAACTTAGAATGCATGGGCAAAAATGTTAGAAATATTCTAAATTTGTGTGTTTTTGTTTATTTTCTCCATTCAGTGACTGTGAAGTCTTTTCAAAAAATCATGCTGCTCCTTTCTCTAAAGTCCTCACATTTTATAGAAAGGAACCTTTCACTCTTGAGGCCTATTATAGCTCTCCTCAGGATTTGCCATATCCAGATCCTGCTATAGGTAAGTAAAGAGTTGGGAATAAAAAAAAAAAAAAGATTATATATACTTGGGAGAACTGGGATAAGCATAGTAATTAAGTACAATATTCTGAGATTTGAGTACTTTAGATCTCCAAAAAATCCTCTCTTTTAGTCTTGTTACCAGGTTAGAAACAGTAGGATGATCATTATTTAATTGACTCTCCTGTTGGAGGAGCGGTATTTCTTGATTAACGCACATTGTGGGTGTACCTTGTGCATCATGTGTTAGATACACTGAAAGGTGTTAAAGAAATTGAATTTTGACCCTAACATAGAGTTATAAGATGTACACAGAGAATTAATAGGAAATTGTTATATCAGTATAATACATGATGAAGCCATGTTGTCTAGAGTGTTCATAGACTGAGAAACACAATCTGGAAATGGAACCAGTTGAAGAGAGAGAAATTAGTGTTATATGGTAATTATAAATCTTGAATACATGGGTAAAGTATTAGGAATATCCTAAATGGCATTTAGAAGCTGTGTAAAAGATAACCTGCAAGTTTTCCTCACTTGTAAAACAGGAATAAGGATGGTAATTCATGCTTTGCAAAGTTTTGTGAATTAAAAAACGTAAGTAAAAATGTTGGTTTAATAACTGAAACTAGAAATGGCAATTTCTTTCCTTCCTTCCCTCCCTCCCTCCCTCTTTTTCCTTTTTTTCCATTTTTCCTTTTTTCCTTTTTCCTTTCCTTTCCTTTTTTTTTTTTTTTTTTTTAATGTGGGTATTTCCCTGGCTGCGAAACGAACCCAGGCCGCAGCGTTGACAGCGCCGAAGCCTTAGCCACTACACCACCAGGGAACTCCGAAATGGCAATTTCTTGACAAATGACAGACGTACTGTTTGTGGAATCATTGGGGTTTTCTCAGCAGAGGAGAATGTGGCAAAATTGAGGATTTTTATGGCAGTAGCATATAAAGATGAATTGGAATAAGGGACTGGAGGGAAAGAAATGTTAGGGGGGTTAGGACATGTTTGAGTCCTTCATTGGGATAAGATAAGAGTTTGACTTAACTGAAAGAGAAAGGAGAAATTTGATGATTTAGTAAGATTCTCACAGTACCCACTTTCCTTGTTCGATGTGTCATATTACTGATGTCATTAGAAATGGACGTAACATGGCAATTTAGGCATATATTCATGTTTGAATTCCTCCTTTCAGGTTATTTGTCCTTTTTTGTCTTTTCATATGTCTGCAGCTCAGTTTTCAGTTCAGAAAGTCACTCCTCAGTCTGATGGTTCCAGTTCAAAAGTGAAAGTTAAGGTTCGAGTTAATGTCCATGGCATTTTCAGTGTGTCCAGTGCATCTCTAGTGGAAGTGCACAAGTTTGAGGAAAACGAGGAACCGATGGAAACAGATCAGAATGCAAAGGAAGAAGAGGTAATGTGGACATTTTATACCATTTAAGGTGGCTCAGAAATTCTGGCTAATAGACTGGGTGGCAAGGGAGGAACATTGTGACAGTTGCTGAGTGTGGGTCTGCATGCATTCCCTTCCCTCAGTATGGGTGAGCTGGCAGCAAGTCTTTACACAGAATTTATAGAGAAATGGAACGTAGTTGGCTTCCTCCTTCAGACCAGGCTCTTACCAGTTTCAGTTCTTTTTGATTACTAAAGAATATTAGTCTCAGTTGATAATTTTTACAGTAAAATAGACATACTCATTTGTTGGACTCATGCACTGAATCTCGTCCTTATTGTGCATCAAAATCAAGGTTTCACAAAACTGCAGATGTCTAAGCTGCATCCCCAGAAATTTGTGTGAGCCGTCTGTGCTAGGGCCCAGGTAGTTTTAAAAGCCTCTGAACTCTTTCTTTTGTGCTGCCGACAGTGAGAGCCACTGATTCAGTCTTCACAGACTTCTCCCTTCTTTTCCATTATTGCCAGGCTTTGGCCTTTTAAAAGGATTCTCAGGGTGTTCACCTCCCCTGATGCAGGCAATAGTTGTACTTCTGAGGCTGAAAAGGCTGATTTAAAAACTGCTTGAAAAAGTTAAGGTTAGATAAATTTACTCATGAGGAAGCTTGGAAAAACTCAATACTCTCTTCAGATTCTGTTGTTAAATGTTGCCGCACTGTGTCCTGTAAGTATTAATGGTTTGTAAAGCAATTCCACAGCCACTTTTGTTTATATGAGGGAAGGACAGTTGTTATCACCAGTGTACAGATGTGGTAACTGAGATCCAGAGAGGAAAATGTCTGTGTTCTAGGTTAACATTTGTGTCATTGCTGAACTCTTAAGTCTGGGTAATTCAGCAGGAATTAGACACCATGTGATTTTTGCAAGTGTCATGAAGGTTGCTTAGTCTTGCACTAGTATTACTGGTTTCAGGATTTGATGTGATGTGTTTTTCAGAAGATGCAGGTGGACCAAGAAGAACCACATGTTGAAGAGCAGCAGCAGCAGACTCCAGCAGAAAATAAGGCAGAATCAGAAGAAATGGAGGTAAAAGTTGTTATTTGAGAGGGTGAATTACATTCACTTCACATACATGGCTTTAGCTATGTTTATACTGCGTCTTGGAAGGTAGTTATATTAGGAAGTCTTTCATGTATTTGCATAGTTTTAAAGCAGAATTTTGTAGTTTGGCAAGATGATCTTTGAACTCTATTCTGGTCAGTGTATGAGAAGAAAGCTTTTAGAAGCCCCAGTTTTATTAGATTAGAGGTGGTTTCATGCTAGTTTCTGAATGGCTGCTACTAATAGCCATTCTGCCCATTCTTTACCAATAAATGAGACAGTTCTTTTAAATTTTGTCTACTCTCTGAAACTTGTTTTCTTGTCAAAAGATACTTTTAAATAGCAAGGTATTTAAATATATTTTGAAAAAAAAATATATTTTGTAAATAACATTTAACTCTAGCATTTATGTAAATATGTAAATATTTATGTAAATAAGTGAATATGTAACATACCTGTTCTTTAATTCTGACCTTTGTGTTTTCATGTTTGAATTTGTTTTCAGCATTGAAAACACCTTTCCTTTCAAACTACGACATTGCCATGCATGATCTCACCTTAGGTATTTCTGAGAAAAGTTTGGCAGAGTCTTCAGTTAAAAAATTTTAATTACTTTCCTTTAGCTGTGCAAATAATAGTAAAAAAGAAAATAAAATGTGCAGAGAAAATCATTTCACAGATGTTTCCAAGGCGGAAAGCCTTTCACATTGTTGACTGGTTTGGGGCAGTTGGGGAGAGAAGTACTCATTCTTTGTGTTTGTGGTGGGTGGGGGAGAAGGAGAAAGGAGAGGTGCCACTCCACTTGGCCCCCCACCCCCCCCATGCCAAGGAGCTGTGGGACATTTCAGAGAAGTGGTTACTGAGGCTTCTTCCGTGAGGTAGCTTGGAAACTGGTCCCTTTCACAATATGTACTGTTTCTAAGGAAAATGAAATACAAATGATATATAAGTTCCAGCAACTGATGTAAGGTACTTGGATAGGAGGTGGGGAAATGACTTTGAAATCTTATCTCATGTCCTAGAGCAAATTGAATTCCAGAATTTGAAAGTTAAAAGTGAAAAACAACTTGAATGAGTGTTTTTCTTATCTGTAGATCAAGAAGAGCTTTCAAAGCAGAAAAGTGATGAAGGTAACCAGAGAGGAAAAGATGGATAGAATCAACAAATAAAAACTTGTGTGGCCAAATAAAATAAAATGAGAAAAAAGCCATAAGAGTCAGTCACTTGGGGGAAACGATCACTAAAACCCTAAAAGAATGGTAGATGAAATAGGAGTAGGCAGTTTGAAAAAAATGAGTGTGGTTCATAAGTGTGTGAAAGAAAGGTTATTTACCCAAAGAAGAGAAAAGTTACACAATATTAGATTAGTTCTTCTTTGTGGCCATGGTGGAGTAGAGTGGGTTCTCTCATTCCTTGTGAGAATGGAAATAGGTACAGACATTCTGGAAGTCATCGATATTTCTGATCCATAAATTTTCATATTCTCTCCCCACGAATTTCCTCTGCAGGCCTGTATTGTTTAGATAAGAGTGGAAGAAAATTGGAGAAGATTTAATAATAATTGTATGTTGATTGTGGGATTATAGAAGGTGGTTATTGGCATGTGTGTGTATGTGTGTGTGTGTCTGTCCAGTTCAGTGGTGTTAATAAGTACATTATTCACATTGTGCAACCAATCTCCAGAATTTTTTCATTTTGCTAGACTAAAACTGTATAATCAGGCACGTCCAACCTGCGGCCCAGGATGGCTTTGAAAGCAGCCCACCACAAATTCTTAAAACATTTTGATATTTTTTGGTGACTTTTTTAGGTCATCAGCTATTGTTAGTGTTAGTATATTTTATGTGTGGCCCACGACAGTTTTTCTAGTGTGGCCGAGGGAAGCCAACATATTGGACACCACTGCTCTATACCCATTAAACAACAGCTCCCTATTTTCCCATTCCCTCTTCCCTCCAGCCCCTGGCAACCACCTTTTCTTTCTGTGTCTATGGATTTGAATACTTTTATAATATTTATATTTTTAACTTTCCAGATACTATAAATAGTCCTAGGTTATTATTTAGATCACCGGAAAACACTTAATAAGCAAAAATGGCTTTGAAATGTGAGCCATTCACAAATTTAAGATAATCTGTTGATGTGTTTGTTCTTAATGATTTCTCTTATTTTAGACCTCTCAAGCTGGATCGAAAGACAAAAAGATGGATCAACCACCTCAAGCCAAGAAGGCAAAAGTGAAGACCAGCACCGTGGACCTGCCAATTGAGAACCAGCTATTATGGCAGATAGACAGAGAGATGCTCAACTTGTACATTGAAAATGAGGTGGTTATCTTCAATCTCAGATCAATAATCTAACAAATTAATGTGACATAGTGTTCAAATTCTGTGTCTAGTGACCATTATGCATTTTTGGTCGTTTTCATTTTGAGAAAAAATAACTTTCTACTTTTGGGTATTGCAAGAACAAATTTAATAGACTCCTTGTAATGCCAGATTCTTTCATGGTGGTACCATGTCTGTATTTCTAGAAGCTCTCTTATGGGATCTTTGACATTATGGCTTTGGTTTAGGAGAAGTGTTCACATTTGTCTGAGTGTGTGAGTATGTTCACTAGAGATTGGGATTGTTTAAGGTGCTGGGTGGGTCCTAGAAGTTGATGGTAGGAGAAATCATATAGTATTAATGGTAGCACTGTTTTATTAGTTCCTTCCCCTGTTATTAGTCAATATATAACTCTTGTTATGATGAGTGGTGCAAGGTTTGGGACCTTAGAGCATGTGTATTGAGTTAATTGTTGTCTGTCAGGTTTCTTACTGTTAATTGGATTTTAGAATAGTTTTGTTTTACAGAACCTTTAGCATTTATACTGTATGAATAAATTTGATTTTTCTCGGTATTCCATAGGAATAATACAGTAGAAATACCACCTTTGACCTATTAGTTTCTTAAAGTTCTCTTGTCTTAAATTCTTTTTGTTTGTTTTGCTTTTGAGTTTCTACATGTTGATATTTTTATTGCTCCCTTTTTCTGAGCATACCCACAAAACTCTCTTGATCACTGTTTACTGAGGACTGATGCTTCTAGCTCTCTATTTTCAGATGATTTGCAGAACTAAAAGGATATGGGAAAGAAGGATTCTTTACATTTAAATTCTGTTAATATTTAAGAAGAAATTGTCTCAGTTGTTGCAAATGTCTAACCGATTCATACTTTTCTCAGGGAAAGATGATTATGCAGGATAAGCTGGAGAAGGAGAGGAATGATGCTAAGAATGCAGTGGAAGAATATGTGTATGAAATGAGAGACAAACTTAGTGGTGAATATGAGAAGTTTGTGAGTGAAGATGTAAGTATATTCCACAGTGTGCCTACCTATTAGTGTGCCTCCTGGGATCATTTAGGAGGGAAGTGTGCATCTGTAGGTAGATAGTAAAGTGATTAAAATGTGCTTTTTTGGGGAATAGGTTTTGTATTTCTTTATTAGTGGAGTGTTTCCTAAGGTTAGGGTTTATCACTTTTTGATACATTTGCATGCCATTATTTACCTAGTAGCTTCTTTTAAATTAGCTCACTTTCCCTGATATTTATTTTATTTTTAACTTACTTATGTTTAAATGTGCAGTTTTTAATTTTGAAATTTTAAAATGTACCCAGACATCCCTTATAGCAGAGAGAATAATAGTGTCTGGCAGAAGTAGTGCCAGACCACATACGTGAATGTCTCATGAGATGGACCGCAATTTCACCTAAAATGTCATATAGTGTGCTTGAGTGTGATATTGTTATGTTATAGGATTACATGCTTATGATTCTGTAATAAAAGATTTGGTATAGATTACCAACTCAAAAAAGAAGTGTTATTTGTGCTGGATCCTGTATAATAAAACCCCCTGTACCTGTCAAGCAGGATAATATTCTGCCTATCTTGTTTTCTCTCTCCTTTCTCCCCCCTCCTCTGTATTTTAAAGCAAATCCAGACATATCAAAGTCTGTGCCTCTGACTCCACTGGTGAATCAACTGATTTTTGATTGACCTAATTACATTATCTTTTTCATCCTCAGGATCGTAACAGTTTTACCTTGAAACTAGAAGATACCGAAAATTGGTTGTACGAGGATGGAGAAGACCAGCCAAAGCAAGTTTATATTGATAAATTGGCTGAGTTAAAAGTAAGTGACTCTTGAAAGTAGGTTCCAAGTCCATGCTGTAGTTTTTGACAAGAGCATCTCAGTATTGGGAGGAATTCTCATGTCAGTAATGGAGACAGGCTCAAGGTGATTGAAGAACTCTATGCTTTATCACTTAGGTTCACTGTCTTTCTCAATTTTAGAACCTCAGTAACAAAAGAGTTTTTCTGAAAACTGAGTTTAGACTTAAAATGTTCACAGAATTGAGTGCATTTTTTGTGTCAAGAAATACTGAGACTAGCAAGATGTCCCTGTCCTAAAGGCACCTCTGTGTGGTTGGGGCAGGGCTGGGGACATAGCTTTGGTTCTCAGTAAAGCAGAACATCTGGTTTTGTATTGAAACAATCCGATCGTTAAACTTTAAGGTTAAACGTACAACAAACTATCAAAAGTTGAGGTCTGTTACTTTGTGCGGGAGGATGCAAGGCACAAGAACTTTTCACATTTCTTTGGACTACTTAGATTTTTGTCCAGTTGGGACATGTGACTAACTTGGAATGGAATTGCTCGAGGACAGAGCCCGCAGTTTCCTGCCATTCCAGCAAGAATAGTAAGAACCTCCAGTGAGATCCTTTGCACCGAGAGTTTTGTTTGTTTTACTTTTTGTTATGGGACATGTCAAACACACAAAAGTATGAAGTAGCTTTAGCAATTGTCTACTTATGGCCAGTTTTGTTTCATTTGTGCTTCCTCCCACTCCCAGTTATTTGAAGCAAGTCCTGCTCCGTATGTATTTGAAAAAAAAAAAGTCACCTTAAGTTCTACCATTATCACACCTGAAAAATTCCTTAATATCACCACATACTCGGTTTTCAAGTTCCAGTTGTTTCATGAATATTTAGTTTGTTTGACTCAGGATCCAAGTAAAGTCCATACATTTTGTTAATAAGTCTCTTAAATCTGTGTCTGCAGTTCTCCTGTCATGTCTCCTCCCTCATTTAGTGGACGAAAAAAAAACAGATCATTTGTCTTGTAGGCTTTGTCCCCAGCCTATATTTTGCTAATTTTCTTCTCTGTGGTTTAATACTATCTAGTAAATCGCTTGTTAGGTCTAGAGGCTTCATCAGGTTCAGGCTAAGAAAGTTTTTTTTGGCAGCAGTACTTGGTACTTAGTGTTGTGTGTCACTGTCAGGAGGCACCTACTATTTGGTTGTCTCCCCCACTATGTTCTAAGAGAATTGGGGCTCAGATGGAGAGCTGAAGTGGCTCCACATGGGACAGTATTGAGGTATATTCTCATATCTAGCCTGAGTATGCTTCATGGGCTGGGCGAAATATTTTTACACATGGAGATTAAATGTAGTTTAATCTGTAATCAGTCTTAGTAATAGTAGAAACAGTACTGCTCAGTGTAAACTGCTCTATGAAGACATTGTATATTCTCTCTTCTGTTAAGAATCTAGGTCAACCTATTAAGATAAGATTCCAGGAATCTGAAGAAAGACCAAAATTATTTGAGGAACTAGGGAAACAAATCCAACAATATATGAAAGTAATCAGCTCTTTCAAAAACAAGGTACCAGTTTATTTTCCTTTTTCCTATTCTTGTTTTGGTAAAGTTTTGAGGCATTTACACAGTTTTTCTCTTGTTGTCTTAAACTGTTATTTAATATTTTCTTTTGGATGTTAGTATAATATACAATATTTTATTGAATTTTATTAAAAACTCTGGGATTTACTGCTTTTCTTTAATGGGTGGAATCTGGAATTGAGTATTACTGTTCAGTTTTCTTCTTGCTTCATCAGTGACTTAACGCGCTCTATACCGGTCTTTCTGGGAACACGTTAAGCATATAATTTGGCTTGTTATGCATATGTAGTACTGTCTCTCATTAACTGTTACTTACCAATTTTTTGAGCACTATGTCATACTTCATAAATACATTATCTCATTAAATTCTCACAGTACCCTTATGAAGTAGGCGGTAGTATCAACATTTATAGATAACTTCTAACTTCTTTAAGCTTCACTGTTCTTAAGCAACACCTAAGGTTACTCTTGGGGGAGGTTGGATTTGGCCTTAGGTGTCACTCCAGAGTTCAGGTTCTTAACCACTCTTCTATACTCCAGGTTTTCAATGTACAGTCCACGTAAAGAATTTCAAGAGAGACAAATGGAGCATGGTTTTTTCTTTTCTCTCTTTCCTTTTGAAAGGTCTCTTAAAAAATTATATTATTAATTTGGTTCCTAATGAGCATGCCTAAACCTCAGCTCTCCTATGTAATGACATGTAATTTTTTTTGCATTGTGAAATTATCTTCATAAGGTTTTTTGTAAAGCATGTGCTGTTTATACAGTTGAAGCCTTTTAATTGCCACTTTATGTATATTTTTGACTTTTAAGTCTGTTTGCTGAGTGTTTTTAAAATTGGGGTTACTTTTTCTTTCTTGAATTTTTAAGGAATTAAATGCCTATTTAGATTGTGAGTCTAAATGTGCTCCATTTTTTGGAAAGATTGTTTTTGAAAGACTGAAGTAGCTGGACAGTACCGGGGTAGGGAGAATGCTGTCCTTGACACTGTGGTTGACTGCTGGTTGCAGGAGGACCAGTATGAACATTTGGATGCGGCTGACGTGGTGAAGGTGGAGAAGAGCACCGGTGAGGCCATGGAGTGGATGAATCAGAAACTGAACCTGCAGAACAAGCAGAGCCTGACTACGGAGCCAGTTGTCAAGGCAAAAGAGATTGAAGCTAAAATTAAGGTGCTTTACGTCTTTAAGTACTAAATAGCCTTGTCAGCCCTGTCACCTGTTATTAGTAGGCCTGAGGGAGACATTTAGGAGGGAGCTTCATTATTTGCATCTTTGCGTCTGGCTAGGGCATTGGGTAGGAGAGGGTGGAGTTGGCTTTCTTGTGCCATGTACGATTTGTTATTTATAAGAAACCACATTTTTCTACCATTCTAGGAGCTGACGAGTGTCTGTAACCCTATAATTTCAAAGCCCAAACCCAAAGTGGAGCCTCCAAAAGAGGAGCAGAAAAACACAGAGCAGAATGGACCAGTGGACGGACAAGGAGACAACCCAGGCCCCCAAGCCGCTGAGCAGGGCACAGATGCCACTGTGCCCTCGGATTCAGACAAGAAGCTTCCTGAGATGGACATTGATTGATTCCAACAATTGTTTATATTAAAACAGACTATTATAAAGCTTTAAGTTGTCAGCTTTGTTCTAAATATCAACTAGAGCAATCAAATCCTGGACATTTCTTAGTCAGTTTTTAGGGGGATTTTGGGGGAGGGGATATAGGTACTGTATGGAGCATTTTGACTTCTAAATAGTTAGATACAGAAATTAAGTGCATTGTATCTTTTTCATAATGGTACTATTTAGAAGCCCATTTAGTCTTACTGAGCTTATGCTTTACTCCTTTTATGTTTAAATCATGCTTATACAAACACAAGTTTGATTTGGAAAGTGAGCTATAGCGAAAACTAACTAGCTGTCAAGCAGACTTTTCATTACGACACATGGCAGGAACCCTAATTGTGCTTCAGAAATCTTGTGGAGATTGCCACAAAGTCTCCCCGCCTGGTGTGGGGATGGGGATGGGGTCTCCCTCTCTTCCTGAGGGCTAGAGCATGGCATGGCATGGATTAACATAGAACAACAAAGATAAGTTCTGAGCTTGTTCACATTTCACTTCTGCTCAACTCTAACTCTAACTCCCACCCTTTCTTTCCTTACCCCCTCCTCCAGTAAAGGAGCTCCCATTACAAATGCCATGTGCTGCTTCTGGGAAAGCAGACCCCTTCACCTGGAGCAAGTTGTTAGCAGGAATTTAGGCCTGGAGGCTCTTCTTGAGACAGTATATGTGTGAAAGTATGTTTCACTAATACCCTAAGCAGCAAAGTCTGATTTTTTTCTTCAGAAGATTAGAATTGGCTGGTGTATTATTGTTGGGTATAGGCATGATAAATTTAACTGGGGAATTGATCCTTACTGTGGTGTGAAGATTCTATCCTGGCCTGCTTATTCAGGCGAGAGATGTTCTGTGTAAATTTGAGGGATAGCTTGAAGTCAAAGGACAAGAGTTAAACGTTCTTAGCTCATTCACAATCACTTATGTGTTAAGTATTAGTATCTGTCATGAATCTGCCAATTTGTATGTGTTAAACAACTGACAGATCATCCAAAAAGCTGAGATACACTGGGTTGTACTGGATGAGTTTGAAATTAGTGTTAAAGGCGGTGCCCGACTTCAGCAACACCTAATTTTTACTGTGCAGCCAGTGTCAGGAGCATCAAAGCATTGTCTGGGAGTGCCCTTTGGGCAGTGTTGATGGGGTGAGGTATTTTGGAAACTCTTAAGGGAAGCCTATATTAGAGTCCAGAGCTGGTACCTGCCTTAGAAACTGTTACAAGCTTTGCTGGTTACATTTTGGATCTTTGTAATAATTGTTATTTTGTGTAAAGAGTGCGGCCCTCCGTTAGTTTTGGCCTGTGTTGTTAGAAATTGATCCTACTGTGTGTATTTAGAATAAGTTCTGTCCATCTCTGCACTAAAACAGTTTAGGGCGTTAGGAGCTCCAAAGTGCTATAGAGAAACATTGCTTGGAGAAGGAAGGTGGAAGTGTATTTACGTTGAAGCGTAAGCATACATGGAAACCTTGCAGCACCAGGAATTAATTGACTGTGTTTTAGAGCATCCTCTCTCTACCTGTCATGCTTCAGGAGTTCCAGCTGGCCTGCTGTGAGGCCAATAGCTAGCTACTTTGGAGTGCTGGCTGCGGGGTTAAACCAATTCGAATGCAACCGACTCAGTCCTTAATGGCCATTTCTTCTAAGGACAAAACTTTGTGGGGGAGGGTGTGGGTGTGGTGATAGGGGTGAATTTGAAGTTTTAAGTTAAGAAATAAGATGATGTGGTCTGCTTGCTCTCTGTTTAGACAGACTTTAAGACCAATTGGACTTACTGTAGGCCAGGCCAGAGAGTGTAATAATTGATGACTTCTGTGAGGCAAACATTTATCCAGATTGCGTTATCCAAACTGGCTTGTTAAAGCTCCAGGTCACATTCTTACACTAAAAAACATTCAGTAAACATGAGACAAGTTTAGGAAAAAATTAATAAAAGAAACCTGTCTTACACTCAAAGGAATGGTTTCCTTGATTTCATAATGAGTGTGTGTGTGTGTGTGTGTGTGTGTGTGTGTGTGTGGTATTTCAGAGGTAAGAGCCCTCTTGGCTAAATTCCAGTTGTTAACTTGTCAGAGGTCTCCAGTCTGAACAATTTGAGTCACAGCACGCTGGGTGGCAGGAAGCTGCTCTTTTTCGTGCTCGTTCTGTGTTGAGTCTTGCCTCGGGTCCTGTGACTGGACCTGCCTTTGAGAGCTTTGGCAATAGTAGGGGATGGTTGTGGCCTCATAAAGGCCAGTGGCAGGACCGATGATGCCTGGCTTTTGAAAGACAAAGGCATGGCCCAGAGTGTGCTAGTAATGGTTGCCCCTTTGAGTGTGTAGTGTTGGTGAGTGTGCATATGTGTCTTGGTGTATATGGGGTGGTGATGAGGGCTGGAAGGGGATGAAGCCATTAGAAGAGACCTTAGCTGTACAAGGCATAGGACCTAGATGGGGAGGGGCCGAGCCTTATCTGGAGTCCTGCCGCCCATCCCAGTGCTCTGGTTGGCTAGGAGGAGATTACCTGCCAGGGTTTACCAAAAGGGCCTGTGGTGGCCACCTTCAAGAAATGGGCAAGGTAGGAGCTCCCTGGTGGTGTAGTGGCTTAAGGCTTCGGCGCTGTCAAAGCTGTGGCCTGGGTTCGATTCCCATGCAGGGAGCTACCCACATAAAAAAAAAGAAGTGGGTAAGGTCAGTTTTCTCCTGGGCCTCCATCCATGGGGAAGTAGTGGGTACCTGGTAAAATGAATGGGGAGCCTGGGACCAGCCAGTTAGCTGTCATCCAGAATATAGTCATTTTATAGGGGTGTTGGTAGGGTTGCAGTTTTGGTTCTGTGAATGAAAGGTGGTATTTGGAAGTATCAGGAAGAGGAAGTGGAAGCTTTGAAGGAAATGGGCTGCCAGAGAGGAATGATCATGCTCGGGACATGTTAGGGAGGAGGGGACTCTGAGAAGTGAGAGTGGCGGTGGCCAGCAGGGTTGGATCCTGTGGGAGCACTTTAGAAGGGCAGGAGCAGGGCTTCAGGGGCATGTCTTGAGGCCAGTGGTAGAAGCTTGGCCTGGCTGAAATGAGGGGTCAGCATGGGGAGAAAGGCAGCAGTTGGGCCTACCGTCTTGTGTACAGACAGATGGTTCCCACTGTTACCTGGAGACCGTGGCAGTCTTGGAGTGGCCCACACTTCCCTTTTCCGAGTGGTTCTCCCTTGCCTTTGGCTGGGGCAGCCCTAGGACATGACCCTCAGTGCTTTTGGCCTCTGAGCTGGGTACTGCTACTTGGAGCACGTGTCCTAAGTGTAGAAATGGAGGAGGTGACCTCTGAAGCAGAAGACAGGATAGCAAGATGGAAAAAGGGTCACCTTGAGGTAGGGGCAATGCTTAGGAGGCTAAAGGAGGCAGCACTTCGGGGGACCAGAGAAGGGAAGACCTCAGAGGGTGTGAAAAAAATACAGAGTGCTTTCCAGATTTGTCCAGTATCCAAGGGAAAGGGCCAGGCTGATGCCGACCTTGTCACTGCAGTTTTGGAACGAGCTGTAAGAACAGGGAGGGGGATTAGGGGGAATATTTACTTCTGACTCCTCAGTGGGATCTGCCAGGTTCAAGCACAAGTGGAGAAAAACATTCAGATAGCTGTGTTTGGGGCCTTTTTCATTAATTGTGTCTGGGTTTACATCGATCGAAGGCCAGCTGGACTGTTAGATTTGGAGTCCTGGATCAATGAAGGGAGAGAGAAAACACTTAAAATACTTTTCTTATCACAAGTTAGCAGGTGCTTCCCCACCACATACGTTTTTCTCTATATGCACTTTAAAACTTAAAATATACCGGTCTGCCATTGCGTTAAGACTTGGCTAATGCTTGGGGAAGAGAAAGCTGCAAACACTTGGAAAACCACCTTAATGGCTCAGCTTCCAGAACGTAAATCCCAGCAAAGCACTTCTGAGGACAAGCTGGATCAGTAGATGTTCCAGACAAGGTGACCAGAGGGACTGTGTCTTTCAGCAGTGCCGGTGGGGAGGCCTCTGGGATCCCTGAGGTTGCCCTGGGGACCGGGAGCGCTGCGTAGGATGGGACTCGAAAACTGAGCGACTCGTGCGGTCGTAAAGGAAGCTCAGGCTGGGTGAGGGGCCTTTCCTCTGTGACCCGTCCTGTCCTCGTCCATGCCTCTGCCTAGTTCACAGCTGCCCGCCCCTTGCCCCACGCAGCCTGGGGGGAGCGAATACTTGCAATACAAATGCCGTCTTTCCCAGGAGGAAGCCACCCCAGAGCGTTAGAACTGGGGTCACCTCGGACTCCACTTTCTGGACGAGACGGGCAAAAGCAGGCGAAGCTCACGGAGCAAGTGGATGGCAGAGCCAGCGATCCCGCCTCCAGCTGTTTTGAAGCACGGGAACTTTCTGGAACGTTGCGTGGCTAGGATATTGGGCTCTGCCCTCCCCCAAATTCTCTGAATAGGGGGCTTTGCTTGGAGTAGCCCTGGCTGCCCGTGCGAAGGCCCTCCTCCAGCCGGTCCCGATTTGCTCTCCGCGAGCTGCGCTGTCAAAGCTGCCAGGCGAGGGCGGCATTGCCCTTTGTCTTGGGTCAGACCCAGTGAGGACGTCGCTGTAAGCCGAGTCTCGGAGTGTGGAGCACACAGACAGCCATCGCCGCTCCTTCAAGGTAGCTAAAAGCCAAACCAGTGTGGTTTAACAGAGGCCTCAAGCTAGAGAGCAGAGGTTGAGGCTTTTGCTAGTTAACCGCTCAGGTTCCTGTCACTCAAAGTCAGAAAAGACGGTTGGCGTGACCCCAGATCTGGGGTGAGCGTCCAGCCCAGTGCTCCTCATGCGCAGCTGGGGGCCTCGCTGAGAGGCAGACTCTGATTCAGCGAGTCAGAGAGGGGCTTGGGCCTCTCAGTTCTAACAAGCTCCTAGGTGATGCTGATCACGGGCGCGTTTTGACTTGGAAAGACAACCTCTAGAAACCGTGGTCTCTTCATCTGTAAACCTAGGATCACACCAATCCTGTCCATTACATGAGATGATGGATGTGGGAGACGTTCAGGACTAACACGAAGGATAAAGATATTGTGAGCACTGGGCTTGAACTTGCCTTTTAAAGCCTCACTAGCAGTACAAGGAGCAGCTGGCCCAGATGTAAGCAGTCCCAGGGCTGGGGAGGAAGCTTCTTTGTGGTTCTTCCCCTGCCAGCAGCCCAGGATCCTGAAGAGCAATGTTGATGGGCAGCCTAAGGAGCAGAGAGGCGCTGACTCCATCCTGGGGGCATGGCCACTAGCCCCTGGTTGGGAGCTCTGGGGGGAAAGAGTGTTGCTTCCTGCTCCTTGATCGGCTCATGAATCCCTCCTGCCTAGTGCCAGCGTCCCATCATTTCTGTTGACTTGAGCGACTCCTCTCGACTTAGTATGGTCCCAATAGTAGCCCCAGGCGGGGCTGAGCCTGACCTAGCTCTGGATAGAGATCCCCAAGAACTAGCTGTGTGACTCTGAACCCTGGCATCTGCTGCAGAGGATGGAGACTGGCTTCGGAAGGACTGCCTCCAGGTACCGGCTTCGTGTCCTCTTCTTCCCTTGGGGTCGGGGTCCCGGTTCTGAGTGGTATGAAAGATCCAAGGTTCCCTGGTGTATGAGGGTCCCCAGGCCCTGGCCTCCATCCCTTTAGAGGACTGTGTCCTGCCATTGCCCACCCTCTGTAAGTTCTGTTTTGGCCATCTTGTTTTCCAGGCTTCCATAATGCCACATCAGGGGGATGGGTACAAGACCCTGAACTGGAGCAGCAGGAGAGACAGAGGGACAGGGAGGGCCCTCGCTGTGGGTCAGCCACCTCCTGGGTCCCCTTTGAGGTAAAGAAGTGGCTCCACTGTGCCTCTGAATCCTTGGGGTGGGGCTTGTTAAAGCACAGGTTGCTGGGCCCTACCCCCAGAGGTCCGCAATCAGGTGCAAGATTTGTACTTCTAACAAGTTCGCAGGTGATGCTGGTGCTTTTGTTCTGGGGATGCAGGGTCTGAGAACGGGGAAATAGACGAGGCTCTTGATTGACATCACAAATAGCTGAGCGTGAAGGTGCTCGTGGAAGAGGTAGGAAAGGGGCGACTGGAGGAGAGCTGCGGCCAGTGGGAAGACGGGGCACTGCGGCGTTCCTTAGGAAACGCCAAGTCAAGTGTGAGGACAGGACTGCGCACATCTTTGAAGACTACACCCAGGTGACACGGGCCCTGGGGGTGACTTGTGCTACATGCATTTGCCCTGACTTAGGGCCACTAGTGTGTGGGGCTTCTGTTCTCCTGGGACCGGCCTTTGGCTCATCTGCGTGGTGCGTCCCCCTTCCCGGGCCCTCACGGGGTAGGTAGTCTGTGACTTCTGTCCCCTTCACTGGGGTGGGGGAGCACTTGCTGAATTGAGCTCCCTTCTCTAATTGGGCCCACAGCCTTCGGAGCCCCGCTTCGGGTGTGCCCACCCCTGTTCCCCTCCTCAGGCTGGAGGAGAGCTCTGAGGGTTGGAGGGGTCCCCACAGCTCCAGGGAAAGGCCTCGCCCTGGGTGTGGTGGCGTGTCATGCAGGTTCCATTAAATCTCACTCAACTCCTCAGCCAGCTCCACACAGCAATTAAGGACACTTTAAAAATACGCCCTGAATTGGAGCAGGCTCGTCAAGCAGCACTATCTGTTAATGAAATCGCTGCCTGTTCATTTGAGAGTGCAGAAGGAAGGGCTCCTGACGGTCTGGTATTGCCCACCTCCCAGGAACGGGCTGCCGGGAGGGACCCCTGGAGCACGTCACCTGGCAGCTGTGGCCGCCTTCGAGGGGACCTCCTGGTGGCTGCAACAAAGAGGGAGCACAGACCTGAGTTGTCAGCTTAGGGGTTCCTTCCACAGACATTCTCTGAGCAGCCAGGGGCTCGGCTCCGGCCTTGGGATGCGAACCCCCACAGGGCCCACAGCTGTGTTCGTGCCGCTCTTGGGTTAGAGGGGCCGCAGGTGACTGAGGGTCACACCGGGCAGCAATGCAGAGAAGCACGAGGAGCTCTGCAGAACCTGAGGGGCTGAGCCAGCAGCCGACAAGTAAAGGACAAGTGGGAGGGGGTGCCATAAGCAAGGACGGGGCGGGTTTGGGGAAGGTGCTCACGACGTGGTGGACAGCTTGCCCAAAGTGCTCGGGGACTGACAAAACAGCTCGGCGTGGACAGAGTGAGGCAGAGAGTGGCCAGAGGTCATGGGCCAGTGGGCGGAGTCATATAAAATGCCCCTCCTGGCCCTCCTCTTTGCAGCCATTAGTTTATACAGGGGTTGGGGGGGCCCTTTTGAAATTGAGGATAAACATCGTCAGAGATGGGGTGGGGTTGTGAGCTAGTCAGATTATGGGGAGGGCCATAGGCACCCCTGAGGGGGCCTGTAAAACAAGGAGGAATCTGGCCTGGGGATATGGGAGAGAAGAGGAACGTGGCCTCACCCCGGTCCCTGCCACTAGAGGGCACCTCGGTGTGTGCCGAGAGAGCTGGCCCCCAATCTGCAATGTCCCTGACCCAGACGTCTTTGCTGGGAGGCGCTTGCTTGACAGGCAGGACAAAAGGTCAGATAGCTCAGTAGGTGTTCCACACCTGGGGCCGGGGGTGCCCGTGGCTGCCGGCCCGGCGTCAGGGCCTGTGCTGAGGCCTGGAGCTCCTGGCAGGACAGGCAGGTAAGTCACCTGAAGGAGCAGCATCTTGAGGGAGGGGCCCAAAGTGCTTGGGGAGGGTGTTGGCTGGGGGTGTGGGTGAACCCTGGAAGATTTTTAAGCTGGGGTGCGGCACGTGGTCTGATTTGCATTATAGAGAGATGGGCTGATGGTGGGGAGGGCAGAGGAGGGCCGGGCAGGGAGCAGGGCTGGTGAGGAGCCGCGCAGGCAGCGTGTGTGAGGCTGAGAGGACGGTCGGGCCAGAGCAGGGGCGGGAGCTGATACCCCAGAGGGTGGTGCTGCTGGGGCTAGGTGGTTCCCATGCAGAGGGAGCATGGCCGGAGAGCGCAGCTCGTGTGCTGTGAGTAGAATCAGGAAACGGTGTCACATGGGAAGGCACGGCATATATTCAGGATAATTCATTTGGTATGTGGGTAGCTCCCTGGCCGGGAATCGAACCCAGGCCGCAGTGCTGACAGCGCCAACGCCGAAGCCTTAAGCCACTACACCATCAGGGAACTCCAGGATAATTCATTTGGGAAGTGGCTTCTCTCCATAGCCTCCACCTCCTCTACCCCCTTGCCCTCACAGCAGGGAGCTTTGAGGATGCTGGGACAAGGGCTGGGGGGCTTGGCTGAGGAGAGGTCTTCCTGAGGATGGAGGTGGTTTGATGTGACAACACGGCAGGTGGCCTGGGGGTCTCTGCAGCACTCGCTTGCAGGCATGTTGGCCACGTCGTGTCCTTGTTCAACCAGACCCCCTAGTTTCCGACAGCCAGCTCAACAGTGGCTTTGGCTGAGGTTGCTCCGGGGGAGCTGGCCCCTACTCATAACTGCATGGCTCAAGGTCATTCACTGGTTTCCTGACCAGGCAGTGACCTCATGTCTTCGCTAAAGCAAGTTAGAAAGAGGAATCCACCTGCCCTGGGTCGCCGAGGAAGGAGTCCTGCGTGGGGCTGTCGGGGTCGCAGGGTTGGCTTCCCAGTCCTTCATGTCTCCTCTGCTTGCCCATCTTTTTGTTCCCAGTGGACCTACATTTGCTATCAATGGCCGATTTCTCCCCCTCTCACCTATGCTCTTGGGAGGTAGGCTGGGCGGTATATGGAGGCTCCGGGGAGTCCGTCTGCACGCTGTCCGGGGCCCTTTTCTCCGTATTTCACAGGCTGAGTTGGTGGTGATTAAACTTCCCTTTCTTTTCAGCCCTATTTGGGTTAAAATGGCTCCGTTTACGACTTTACCAAAACCATGAGATCACGTGAACACCTTGCTTGGGCCCCCTCTGGTGCCTGGAGGAAGCTCGTGTTAGGGTGGACCCACCTCTGTCCTGGACCTTTGATGGGCCAAGGGCAAAGCTGCGCCCCTAAAAAGGCCCCATGGCGTGCTCTGTGCTTTGTGGTTACCGTCTGGCACGCTGTCCCAGCGGCAGGGGCTGTACCCATTTCCTGTGGCTGCTGGAGCAAAGGCCCACGCAGTGGGCGTCTTACACAGCAGAACTGATTGTTTTGGTTCTAATGGCCACGAGTCTGAAATCCAGGGATGGTCACTGGGCTTGGCTCCTTGTGAGGGCCTCTGGTAGCCACCCCAGGGGTTCCTCAGCTGTAGATGACGCTCCCCCTGGGCCTTCAGGTCATCTTCCCTCTGTGTGGGTCTGTCTCTGTGTCCAAATTTCCCCCTGTATAAGGACACCAGTTATACCAGATTAGGGTCCCCCCAAAGGAGCTCACCTTCCTACTGGGCCCGTGTAAATGTGCCAAGAGTCAGGCTGATTTGGGCTCTGGAAGGGTCGGGGGGGCCCAGTCTGCTGGTCTGGATTTGAGTCACCCGACTCATGAACCACAGAGGGCAGAGGCTGGTGACCCCTCTACCTGTGCTGCAGGAGCAGCTGGTCCCGGGAGGGCCCCCGCCGCACGCCGTGCTCGTTCCCTTCTGTATGTCGTTCCTGGAGTTGCAGAGCGATCGCCAGGACACCAGTCCCAAATGAAACCTTGGCTTCGGAAATGTGCGACAAAACGGCGACGACTGAATTTCAGATGGAGATCTCGCCGCGTTTAACATTTATGAGTGGCAATAAAAGGGAAAGTTGGAATTGTAGCTGCAGTTCTCAACCACCAGCCATAATTTTACACACTCAAACATCTGTTTTAAGATGATAGCAGAGCGTGTTGGGTAATTGGCTCCCTTTCGTCCTGGACCCATCAGTTAGGCCCCATCAACTTTATTATAAATTCACAGGGATTTATTAGTAAACAACATTTGGGGAGCCCTGAGCTGCCACACTGCAGCCAGGCAGCTTGAAGTCCCTGAGCTCAGGCTGGTGCCTCGGAACTCGTCACGTGGGGAGCCATCCTCTATGGGGAGCCCCTGGGCAGGAGGTGGGGGACAGAAGCTGGCAGGTGCAGCTCCCTGGGAAGGAGGCAGCGAGGGCCGGCTCCCACCGCCTGCTGTACCCTGGGGTCTGCTGCTCAGGGGACTGGGGTGCAGACATGTCCCGTGGAGCTGGAAGCTGAGGGAACGGTGACAGGCTTTGGTGGACAGGCCTGGCCTCAGTCCCAGTCCCCCCATGCCCCAGCTGGGTGACGGTGGGCACAGCACTCACGTGTTCTGGGCTTCAGTGTCCTTTGTAAAATGGAGATGAGGATCATAGTCCTACCTGCTGGGGTGACTGTGAGGATTGACAAGGATGGGTGTGAGGGCTCGGCACACTCCTGGGCGCACGGAGAGGCCCCACAGCGGGACATGGGGAGTGAGGGGAGAGGCTGTCCACAGGAGCACTCGAGGACACTGGTTCGGGGGGTCAGAAAGAGCCGCTTCACCACGGGCTCCCTACGGCAGGAGTGGGCCCACCCTCGCCGGAGCGGGCGGAGCTGCTGATGTACCTGCCGTCTGGGAGAATGGGCAGTGTCCCTGGATTGCACGGCCCCTCCTGGCTCATCTGGGCCTCCATTCTAGCCCTTGCACTGTCACATTGCAACCCTAGTCCTTTGGCCAGATCCTTTGTCCACCTACAGGAGCAAAGGTGCTGGTTCTGGGCTGTGGGTGGGTATAGGGGACCTGTACGGGGTGGGGTGGTGTCTTGGGTCTGGGGGTGAGGTTCGTATGGTGGGGCATTCCCAGGACACATGGCTAACAGCTCCATCTGGCCCCGCTGGGTGAGGGGTGGTGATGAGGAATCCCTGACTCCAGTCTGCTTCAGAGACCCCAGGAAAATGGGGTCCCAGAGCTCAGATAACCCTGAGCCCAAAGGCTGGTCCCCATGACCCTGCCCTGGAGCCTGTAGTTCAGCTTTCTGGTTTGAGAAATGGGGGTCATGGTAGAATCTCCCCGTGAGTGTTAAACAAGAGCGTGTGTGTCAGGCGCTTAGCACCGCACCTGGCACCTGTACGTGCATGGTAACCATCCTGACTCAGCAGGTGAAGCAGGCATGTTGGCATTCAGTGTGTGTCATACCCACCCAGGGTCTCTGTTATAAACAATAGACTGGAGTCAGACAGGGCCCCGTTCAAACCCTGTCTCCACGACCTGTGTGACCTTGGACATGTTACCTGGCCCCTCTCCGGGGCTCCATTTCCTCCTCCTCACAGTGGGCATCAGAATCTTGCCTACCACATAGGGTTGTTGTGAGGATGAACTGAAACGTGCCCAGTAAGTGCCTGGCTCAAGGAAAGTAAGTTTTATTGTTACTAATATGATCATTCACATTCGAGGGGACAGGTAGTTTCGGAACCCTGCCCTCCACCGTTGCATCTCCTGGCCCAGTGTGCCAGCGTGTGGAGGGGCACGTGAGGGGACCGTCCCGTCAGTGTGGGGCACAGGGGATGAGCAGAGGCCAGCACATTCACCCCGTATTCCCCACGATCATCACATTTCCATGTTTTTCTCGCTTTACCTTTAGGCTGCTAGTAAAACCCTTGCCCCTCGTGGTGTAGAACCGTGGTACAGTTAGCTTCCAGGAACTTGCAGGTCTGGGAGGGAAAAGACAATTTTTGTACCAAATGGGAAATTAGTGGTATGAGAGGCCAGCTTGGCTGTGAACTTGTGCCAAATTGTCTGCCAGCTGGAGCCAGAGGTGCCCTCCCTGGCAGCTGGGGTTCTGGCCTCACTCAGAAACTCGTCTACGTGACCCATCCCTCACCCTGGGGCCCCATGCCACCCCCACCTGGGCGTTTGGCACCCCAGGGGAGTGCGTGAGACCTCAGTTTTCCATGAACAATAAGGCTTTATCTTATGTGATCTCCTCAAAGGCCCTAGAAGGTGCCAGGGTCACAGTGGTGAATGAGGAAACAGAACCAGTGTCCAAGGGCCTGCCCCCCTCTGCACCCCAATGGGCCAGCATGGTGTTCCCCAGGCTCAGGGCATGCTCTCCGTGGCTTTTTGTGTAGTTTGAATCAAACTCTCCCCCTTCGCCAGGGAGATCTGGGTCTGACTTCCTCCCCAGCCTCATCCCCCCGCCCCTTCCCCTGCCTGGGCCTCCAGCCTGACCCGCCCCCCTTGGACTTCCTGATCCCACCCCCACTTGGGTTCACATCTGGGCTTTGCGCTGCAGTTTCTGCTGCTCCTCAGCTGCTCCCTCTGTCACTTCCTTCAGGTCTCTGCCTCTCCTTAGAGAGGCCATCCCTGGCTTCCCAATACAAAACTGGCTTCTGCCAATAGCTCTTGTCCGTCACCCTGTTTGCTTCCTTCACGAGTGTTATCACAAGAGGTGCAGAGTGAGGAGGCTGAGAGGGAGGGCTGAGAAGCAGACACAACCGTGTTTGCTGTTCATGGTCCTCCACTGACTGGCCGTGTGACCTTGGATGACCCCGTGTGACCCCTGTGCTTTGTGTGTAAAATGGAGATAATAATAGACCTTTGCTCATAGGGTTAGAGGATAACACACGTAAGGTACGTAGAACCGTGCCCAGTAGGGTCAGTGCTTAGGACACTTAAGCTGTTAGGATTACTCTCTCGGTCTGTGCTTCCCTCGTTTGCTGGTGTCGTAGCCACTAGGCTGCACGCTGCAGGACAGCAGGGACCGTGTGGCACGTGATCACTGCTGTCCAGTGCCTTGGGTGGTCACTAAGTACTCGTTGGATAAATGGAGATGCCAAGGCGGTCATAGAGCACGGCAGAGCCAGGCCTCGGGTGACGCAGACTGTTTCCAGGTCTGAACTTTGCTCACTCCACACTGCATTCCTAGGTAACCACATTCCAAATTACTTGAACTCAACTATGTTGGTTCAGTTTTCTGCCTTCCCTCAGGAAAGTAATTTATAGAATAAAATAAAAGGGTGTCCTTCCTTGTCACCTCAAGTTTGACCTCAGCGATGCTACAGCACGAGTGTGTGTTAGTCTCTGGTGGTGGAGGTCACACTGGGTCAGGGGGCGGAAGGCAGGCTTATTTGTCCCTTCATGCATCATAAACGGTACCTGTCACAACGAGAGAGCCACAGTGATGCAGTGGTGGGGAGCGCTGGGGAGCCCTCTGGCCACTCTGCCTTGTCCTCGCCCCTCTGGAGCTAGGATTCCTGTGGGGTCTGAGGAAGGTTCCGCCTGTCTGTGGTGTCCACTCCACCCCAGCCTGGTCCTCTGGAAGATAAGTGGGGAGGGGCCACTTGGTCAAGGATGGAGGGGGCTTTGGGGAGTGGTCCCATGTCCAGTGACCCTCCGGGAAATACCTTCAGTGTGCCCAGTTCAGGTGGGGACATTAGCAGATGTTGGCGTCTGCCACCTGGGCTGAGCCCACCAGCTACCTCATCTTGGAGCCTTGGTCCCGAGTGTACAATGGATAGAGGAATTGTCTATTTCTTCCTGCCCCCACTCCCTGCACGTCTGTGATTACACACATCAGGAAACGTCTAGGGGGAGGGGAGCGGTAGCCTCCCTCCTGGCGGCACCTCTGCCCCTCACTAGTGGCACCCCCAAAGCTCCCACAGAGACTTGGGGGCAGAGCACCCTCTCTGGAGAGAACTGTGGAGAATCCACAGTCCACTATCCCATCTGAGGATTCCCTCTTTTGAATGTGCCTGGCATCCCTTCTCTGGGCCGGGTGGGTGGGCGAAGGGCCTGCTTGGCCAGGTCCTGTGTGCGGGATGTGTGGGCCATTCAACAGGGTGTCCTGAGTTTTGGGGCTCAGCCTGGACTCCAAAACAGGCAAATTCCATCTGCCATCCTTTACTCCACTTCCCCAAGAGACACACCTACTCCAGGAGCTACTCTTTTGGGGGCTTGATCCTTTCTCCCCCTGGCCTGGCTGAGGTGACTTTGTCACATCAAGCAACTCTAAGAAGTGCCAAGTTTGTCACATCCGTCACTCCACAGCATTTGCTAACCATCCACCATGACCCGGACTGTTTCTGCCTTCCTCGGCCTGAAGTCCAATGGCAGAAGTTTCAAGGTGGGGCTGGTTGGGGTTGAGGGGGATTGAAACTCAGGCTTCACCCTTCCCTGTCCCTCACCCACTCTGAACCGAGTGTCCATGAGACTGAGGCGCTGCTGGCCCGTGCCCAAGCCTCCTCCTTGCTAATGGGGCCACAGCCTCATTTGTCTGATTTATGTCTAATAGTCTCTTGGATGATACTTTTCTCATCAGTTTAATAATGATCCATAAACCTGCCTCTCTGCACTTGGACTTGGAAGGTCTGAGTCTCTGGGGACCATTTTGATTTTACAAATTTTATAAAGTAACTGGGGGATGCAAACTCTATCCTGGCTGGCACATGTTCACACGTTTCTTTGACTCTTGGCTCAGGAGGAACTGGTTGCCACCTTGGCGGCCCACATATTTTGTGATTCCCTTTTGTGTCCATGACCAGGTCGAGTCATGGGCTATGGCTGCATCTGTCCCAAGTCCATCTGCTGGGCCCTGGTAGGTCCCAGGTTGAGTCATCAGGGACTCAAATCACCAGGCTGGGTCTCTGGGTCAAGTTTGTCATGCTTGGCCCCTTTTCTCTTAGTCCACGTCGTCTTGTGGGAGATGCGTCTGTGCCGTGGTGGATGGACACCTATGGGCCCATCCCGAGCTCAGCCAGACACAGCCTGAAACAGCTCCCCATGTGCACAGTTTTTCCTGAGGATTATTTCCTTGCAGGATGCTGAGGGGCCTCAAAGGTAAGGGGTGCATGGGTAGGTCGATGGCTCTGGCTTAGTGGACCCCTAATTTCTGAGAAAGAAGCCTATTGCTTCTTGTCCTGCGGTGTCCCTGGTATTCCTCAGAAGGGCCTGGGAGAGCACTGAGGTGTAGGGCGCCAAGTGTATGGACACATGACCCCGAACCGTCTACATTCTCACTCAAAGGAGCAGTAAATGAGAGCCTAATGTCAAGGGTCACTTTAAGGCCACTGGGGCTGACGTGTGGGCTGAGTCACATGGGGAGCGTATACTTCCTTTGAGAAAAAGTGCTTGGCCCATGGCATTGGACCCCTGATCTTGTCCTTATTAATTATTCGTTGATACAGTAATTATTCACCACAGGTGTGGTGATGAGCAAAACAGTCCTTGGTCCCTGCCCTCACGGGGCTTAGGTTCTAGTGGGGCCAGACATTTAACAATCATGCACGCGAAAGCATTATCATAAACAGTGTTGAGTGTTGTGAGGAGAGGCGCACGGTGGGGAAGCCTGCCTACCGCGGGAAGGCATGTTTCATGCGAAACTTGAAGGATAACTCTGAAGTAATTAAGCAAGAAAGGTGGGTGGGTATAGGGTGTAAAGACCCTGTGGTAAAAGGGCTCAAGGGAGTTCAAGGGACCAAATGGAGGCTGGTGGCTGGAGCGCAGAGAACAAGGGACCGTGGTGAGAGGTGGGATGGGAGAGGCAGGCTGGGGCCAGACCACGCAGAGCCGTGAAGACCACGCCAAGAACTGTGCAATTCATCCCAAGAGCAGTGGGATCGTCCTGAAGGTTTTGAGCCGATGGGGACTTATTCAGGCTGCTCCTGATGAGACTAGATGGGAATCAGCTGCCCAGAGCGAGGACCAAAGTCAGGAAACCAGTCAGGAGACTCCTGCAAAGGTCAGGGTTGAGGGCAGTGGTGGCTTGGCCCAGAGTGGTGGGGGTGGAGATTCAGAGAAGTATGCTTCTTTGAGAGAGAGTTAGGAGGTGGAATGCTCTGGACGTGGTGGGGGATTGGGCACATGGTCCAAGGAAGGGGAGGTGTGGATGGTGTATGTCTCCCAGGTGCCTGGCTTGCCCGGTGGGGTGAAGGGGTGAAGGGGCCACCCCTTTAAGTAGGGAATGTGGGGTTTGGTGGAGACATTCACTAGCCTGGATTTGGATGGTTGAGTGTTAAATGTCTGCTACTTAGCAATGATGCTGAACTATCTGAGTGGAAATGCCAAGGCGTCCGTTGGGTATTGGAGTGTGGCATTGGGAGTAGAGAGCTCGCCGGACATAGGTATCTGAGGGTCATGTGGTAATAGAATCCTTAGAGGTGAGGGACATGGTCTAAGGGGAGAGTTTAAGTCAGGAGGGGTCAACCAGCTGAGCACCATGCCCAGTGAGTGCCCAGCTTTCAGTCTGTCTGTCTGTCCCAAGCTGTGTAGGGGGGTTCATCTTGGGGTTTTGGAACCCTGACGTGCAGGTACTGGCCTCTGAGGGTTTTCCGGGCACCAGGAGGTAGGCTCCTTCGCTGTGGTGACTGTGGTGGAAGAAGACCAGTGTCCTACCTCAGTGACCATGGCCAGCCTTTGTGGCTTGATGTTTAGACACTCCCAGAGCCCATTTCTACCTGGGGTCTGGCTCCCCACCCCAATCAGGAGCCCTTTAGCATAAGACCTCTGGACTTCGAAAGCCAAAGATGTTGACCCCCAGAGTCCAGGGCTCTCTGGCAGTCTGCACGGAGCATGGCCGAGTGGACTCATCTGGGCTGTTCCCGCGAGGGCCGTCCAGGCCTCAACCCCAGCAGGAGGACTTGTGCCTTTCTCTGGGGAGGAGGGGGGATGAGGCTGTCTGCTCACGCAGTGTGACCCTGCTCACTCCCACTCGTCACTTAGGTGGGCTGTGGCTACTCTGCAAAGGATGCCCCGTGTTTTTTCTCATGGAGAAATCATCAGTGTTCAGAACACATTTCTTGGCTGGGCTGAAGATATCCCTTTTCCTATGTTTAAATTCATTGTTATGAATTGCAATCAAAGACAGTTTAATGGTGAAATTGCTATAAAACGGCAGAGAAAACATTTCTTTGGGTCTTAGCTTTGTTTAAGTAAATTACAAAGTAGTGATTTAACTTGCCACCTCCAGAATTATTTCTGCCTCTCAGTAGGGTAATCAGCAAGATCTACTGTGGCTTTCATTTTCTAGAGAACACAGATAAATAATTTCCCAATACGCTCTTGAACAAACTAAATTACCTGGAACTTTTGGTATCTCCCATCCAGAACCAAGGGGATGTCACTGTGAGTGTGTGATAGGGAGGGGAGATGCCACAGCTCCACGGGGACCGGCCCTGCAGACCGTAGGCTGGTTGGGTGGATAGACAGGCAAGTGGGCTTGCGGTGGAATGGTTTCTGAGGACATAAATGAATGTACAGACTGAGAACATCGCAGGATGGCTGGAGGGAGCGCAGAGAGATGGACAGATGAATGGTTGAGTGGAAAGGTGGATGAATGACAGGTGGGCCAAAATAGAGCATGGCGAGTCCGTGGATAGAGAGACGAAAGGAAGAAGGAAGGATGGATGGTTGGGTGGGTGCATAAACAGACCGAGTGGGCAAAAGGCAGGTGGCCGATAGGTGGATGTGTAATTGGATGGTAGGTTGATGAGGATGAAGAAAGGCTGAATAAGGAGGGATCATGCAAACACAAGCATTGGTCAAGTTCTGTTGAGAACATCAACCTCTCATGGTCACGACGGGGCATTTCTCTTCCCTAACTCTGTGTTTTGCTCAGACATGTCTGGGGCTTCTCCAGGCTTTCACTGAGTTCTCCAGAGTTCCCACTGCTATGGCTGAGCTAATCACTTCTCTCTCCTTAATTAGAACTGTCACCTCCCTGGCGGGCCACCTCTGTCATTTTTAAGGGGCAGGCTGGGACATGTGTATGGGGGTGCAGGTGATGATGTGTTTGTTAGACTGTGTGTGGGGTATTCTGTACGACAGGTCAATCATCTTTCTGTACAAACCTCACAGGGCTTTCCAAGTAATTAAGGAGTCAAGAGTACGACTGGGAAGAAACGGGAGGAGAAGGTGTCCGAGTTAATGGGATAGGAAGGACAAGATAGAAAGGCACTTCTTTTTAGGACACTATTCCTGATGCAGGTGGGAGTGTGGTAACTGCCCTCACATAGGCAGATGTGAATCTTCCAGAAAGTGCTTTCTCTGATGCCCAGTCTCCTCCCTCTGCAGCAGGAGACCACGGGAAAGCCTGTCTCCTTTGGGGAAAGTTATTGCCTGAGTTTGAATCATCTCTGGAGGTGGCGGGAATGGGTGCTGGGACAGGAAGCTCTTTGTCTCTCTAGTGACCAGGCCCTGAGGGTGCGAAGAGGAGAACAGGGTGGAAGCATCCTGGTTAGGCTGCGACACTGCCCAGGCATTGGGGGGAAACATGCTAGGTCCCCTTTCGAGGTTCTGGATGTTCTGCATCAGCAAAATCTTTAATCATTGTGATCAGCAATCAATTCATCACCATTAACTGAATTATATTTCAAGCAGTATTCCTGGAGAGGTTCCCTTGTCAATGGGGCAGAAGGCCGGCCGGGGCCTTTTTGCACAGTGCAACTCGTTCTGCACCCTGGGGAGTTGCTGCAATGTGCATCCATAGCAGTGCTTTCCTCAGAGAATGCACGAACCTTTCTGTAGCGTCCTTTCCTCTTACTTTTAGGGTTACAACCACCAAGTCCCATGCTCCTTACTCTAAGTAGTGCATGAATCATTGTTTTCCCCTGCGAAGTCAGAAACAAAACTGGACCTCCTTTCATTAAGACACTGTCAGTACAATGAAACATCTCAATGAAACGCAGCAGGGTGAGCAACAGCTTTGCTGAAGGTTTTCTTAATGGGGCCACCAAGAAGCAGTGACCCAGTAAACTTCCTGAATATTCTCTTGTGCCCATTTATGGCCTTGAAGATAGGATCATCTAGCAAGTGCTAAGGTCTCTGCTTTCTCTTCCAAATGTCCAATCTTCAGGCTAACTTTTGTCCCCTACGACTCCTTGTACCTCTGGCCAAGACCGTCTGAGCAACTCCCAGCCCCCCAATTTTTGTTTCCTGCCGGTAAAGACAGGTCCATGCTTATGTAGATGTCTTTAGGCTCTCTCCACACCCCCATCCTGTCCGGTCCAGTGGTGGGAGCTAGGAGCTTACTGCTGCAGCCGGGTTGCTTCAGCCAACATGCCTGGGTGGTTTTAGCTTGGCTGTTCAGGCTGAGGCACAGGTGCAGCCTCTGGGGAGGCAGAGGGGAAAAGAAAGGAGGCCAGGGACACTGATGGTGGAGGTGCCCTTGGGGTAGGCTGACCAGGGCTACGGACTGAAACAGACTAGTAGAGTTGTTTTCTGTCCCCTTCAAAGTGATATGTCTGGCCAGCCTACCTGGGATTGCCCACAGCACCCTGAGGTGTCGCCTTTAGAAATATGCTAGCAAAATCATCCTAGCAAAATCACTCACACTAGTTAGTGGCCAAAAGTTATTATAAGGACCTAGGAATTTCTTTCAGAACTCAAGGACAGGGAGTAAGCTGGGACCTAGGAACGGGCTGACTAGAATCTAGAAAGTTGCCAGCTTTCTCCCTCTCTCTTTCTCCCATCTTTCTCCCCTGCCCGCACCCTTTCTTCCTCTGGCCCCCTCTTTCTCTCCTCTTCCTCTGTGGGCCAGTTTTCCCTCCTTCCCTGGACATAAGGAGGAAGACAGCCACCTCCACCCCTTTGAGTTTTTACTTGGATCTCAAGTCCAGTCACATGAGGAGATTAACATCCTGAGTCCAAATATCTGGAGAAGATTCTCACTGACCCAGCTTGCATCAGGTCATCTCCCCAGGTCTAGTCAACTGTGGTCATGGACGAGCATCCCGAGGCTCCAGCATGGCCACCAGGACCCACAGTGAGGTGTGAGAAGGCAAATTCCCAGGGGAGAGGGGATGACTCGTGCGCTGTGCACCGCCCCCACCCAGGGCGTGTGTTCTGGGAGGTACTTGTTAGGCAAATACAAGTGGGGGAAATGCTTGAGGCATTCTCATTGCTCTGACTATGGCTACGATCAAACTACATGTATTTTGCACTATTGTATTATTGTCTTAGTAGTTTTCTGTGTTATTACATTTTATAGACTTCAAGTGGCTTTATTATAAATTACTTAATAATTTTCTCATTGTGGGACATTTAAATTGCTCTACAGTGTCTTCATCATTACAGATAATATAGCAATAGCCATCTTTTTGTATAAGGTTCTTTCTTGGTTTTAGATCATTTTCTTTGGAATAGAATGCTGGAGGTGGAATTATAGGAATGGGTTCTTGTTTGCAAATGAGAGAATTTGTAAACAAGATATTTAAAGAGAAAGGAGTCATGACCTAAAGTATTAATAGCTCTGAGGGTTGAGGTGGTGATGTAGAGAACTAGGTTTGGATATGACATCCAGGAGCACTGCTCCATCGCATTGTGGAACTTTCTAGTGAAACACTACTATTGCCATTTCCTGATGATTTACTCTAATGACCCCAGGTTCTGGACTCCAGAAATTCTAGTGCAGATTCTCTAGAAGGACCAGCGGCCTCCAACAGCACAGTCCAGAACACTGAGCTCCTTGCCCATGTGTCATTTCCCCTCTCCCTTCTGAATATAAGTCCTATGTGCATGGGTCACTCTGGCAGAATTTGGGACACAGGTCCTCAGTCTTATAGCAATAAGGAAGTCTTATAAGTGGATTTTTGGATTTCTAGTATAGAAAAGTAAGACTCATGTGAAACTACCAAAATATCATGGGGTTATTAAAAAGATGCCAGGTAACCATGAGTGATGGATGCCCACTATGCATTTAGATTCAAATTTAGAGAAAAGATTATACAGGCTGGAGCAGTGGCTTGGTGTTTTCATCAAGAGCCCAGGTGCTTTCTATTTTTCACTGTATTGACAGTATGTCCTTTCACGGCCCAAAATAGCTGCCATAGCTCCAGGCATCACATCATTGTTTGATAGAATTCCAAGGAGGAAAGAAAAGGAATTTTTTGTCAAGAGTTCTCTCTTTCCAGGGATTAAAGTCTCCAGCAGACGTTCCTTTACATAGTCTAAGTAAAAAAAAAAAATGCCTATTTCTAGACCCATCACTAACAAAAGGCAACAGGACTACCATGGTTGCCTTAGATCTGGGCCAAGCGCACTGCTCCCCATAGATTAGGTTCTGTTAGTAAAAAGGAAGCAGCGGGTAGCTTTTGGGACAGCAGTAGTATCTGGTAGGAGGGTATTAACTTTTATTCATTTATTTTTGTAAGAATAGTTTAAGATTTCTGATACATATTGCCAAATTGTTTCCAAAAGGGTTGGACCAGTTTAAATTCTTATGAATGGCATATGAGTATGTCCGTTTCACCACACTGTGGCAGCTAGTGAGTTAAATGTATATACTAATAACCAGGTTATTACTGAACTCTTAGTTCTGAAACTAAATTGTCTTGAATTCTGTAGGAATACAATCTTATCATGAGTGAATGAATGAAAATGATATATAGTTTCATTTTTCATACTTATAGTTTAAAATGCTCTTCTTTATTGTATTGATCAGGCCTTTCTGAACAGTCTTAGATAATAATGGTGATAATGAGCATTCCTGTCTTGTCCCTGATTTTAATGTCAAAACTTGAGTGTTGTGCTCGCTTCAGCAGCCCATACACAAAGCTTGAGTGTTATGCTGGTGCTATGATGTGAATTGTTCATTTAAGCTGTCTTATTTCTTCAAATTTAAGATATTGCTTCTGAGATGCACCATCTTAATGACAGCTTGGTGGAAGAAGAGGGGAAAGAATTATTTAAGTGTAATATTAACCTTAATCATTGCTTGAAGTTTATTATTATTATTCCAAGAGTGTGAAAGAAACATACCTAACAGTAACCCAGGGGAGTATATCTATATTTCCTTCCCACTGATTGCAGCATAGACTTAAGTACACAATCATTTAATATAACCAGTATCCTCATGGAAGATAAGTTCTTCATATAATATATACATTGTTATGTTCAGCAGGTGTTAGTCTAGTCCCAGGTTTTAGCATTTTTGTGAGGAAAAGATGTTGAATGGACAAGAGTCTAAGCATAAGGCTCTCACCAAAAAATGGATGCTCTGATCTGAGAGATGATATGACTAATTTCCTAAAACTCAATCATTTTCACAATTCTACTTTAGTGTTATGTATTATTCTTTTAATATTCTGTTGAATTCTACTTTCTGATATTTTCTTTAGGATTATTATGCTTATTTTCCTAAGCAAAGAGAATCTATAATTTTTGTTGTTTGTTTGCTTCTGTTAGATTTTTTTTTCCAGTCATCATTTTTTTTTAATTCATTTTTATTGTTAGACTTATTGGGGTGACATCTGTTAGCAAGGATTACATAGGTTTCAGGCATACAGTTCTACAGTGCATTGTCAACTTGATGTATAATAAGTTCACCACCTGATGTGACTTCTCTTTCCATCACCATATATTTAGCTTCCCCCCTCCTCTCCCACCCTTCTGTTAGATTTTGATGTCAGAGTTATGATAGTTTTGTAAAATAAATTGGATTGTTTTTCATGTGGCATGACAGTTCACATGGCAAGAATTAAGTTTCTTGGAAGTTATATTCAACTTCTGGAACAGGAGTCTTTTGTGGAATTAAATATTTGGTAACTTTTCCAATGTTCTTCTTGACTATTGGTCTTAAAACATCCTTATAGGGTTGATTTTTCAATTTATATTTTCTCCAGAAAATCATCCACATCCTTGAGATTTTCAAATTCATTAGCAAAAATTAATAGCTAAGACAGTGCTTTACAACTTTTAATTCTTTCATGTACCTGCTTCATTGTTTTTTTATCATTTAAAATTTTATTTACTTTTTGCTATGTGACAGAGATTTGACTATTTTAAGTTTGGTTTTCTTCAAAGAACAACCTTGAATGTATTTATTAATGTTCTTGTTTTACCATGTTTCAACAACAGTAGACTCTCTGTTGACCAGAAGAACTCAAGCAACCAGCACTCTCAAGCAACTGGCAGAAAATCAAAGAAATAATACCACATTTCTTCAGCTTGGGTGCTGGTCAACTGACAGTCTACTGTATTTGGTTCCTCTGGTTTTTCTTCTTCTTTTTTTAAATAATCAAATGTCTTCAATCAAGTCGGTGTTACCTAGTTTTTGCCCCCGTGGTGGAAGTCTGACCTCCATTTCGATCTGTGACTAAGTGTCTTGCTGCTGAGTTTGGTGTCTCTGGGTCGCTCTGTGAATAAGTGCTACAAGGCAGGGGTCCCTGTTCCACTTCTCTCTGATGTCCCCCAAACACCTAGGATAGCTCCTTGCACGTAGTAGGAGCACAATGCATATTAGTTGGTCAAGGCAAGGAAGTGAATCTGGGGAACTTGTAGGAAACTGCCAGAAGCTTCCTCTGCCTTCCTGGGGGGCGGGGGGGGGAGGGGGGGAGGGGAGGAGGAGGAGACAGGTCACAAGCCTGAGGGCAACAGTGAGCTTTGCTACTGCTCTCCCTCTCCCTCCCACACCCCACCAGCTCCCTGCACAGTACAAAGGAGGCTCTTTCTTGGAGTGTGTGGTGGCCAGTGTTGGGCCCATTCTCTTTTGAGCTCCTGTGGCTGCAACCTCAGGATGTGAAGTCTCTGTGGCCATAGTGAAAGATGCTGATTGGAACGTAAAGGTGGGGACAGAAGGGTGTTTCCTGGCAGGTACAGAAGGTGAACACCAGGCAGGAGAACAGTCATCTGAATGGAGAAGCCGGACAGAGTAGCAGGGACTCAGGACAGTGACAGGTATTTTCATGAGTAAAGTTGCATTTCTGGCTCCACAGAGCTCTGTGCTTGAGCCCAGGATACCTGACTTGTGCCTGCTGAGGGTAGGGGTGATTGTACAGCAGACCATACCTTAGGAATGAGGAAGACCATCTGGGCTGGTTGGGCAGGTGCCCTGCAGGTGACACCTGCCTCCATCTCATCTCCATCTAGAGTTGCCAGATAAAATGCAGGATGCTTTAGTGAAATTAGAATTTCAGAAAAACAATGAATACCTTTTAAGTATAACTTTGTCTCATGGATTTGGGGGCCTCTCGATATACCCAGATCTGAGGCAGGAGGTCCCCAGAGTCTGGGAGGGACTGCTTATTGGGAAGAGAGGAAGGCATGCCTCCCTTCGACCCCACACGCACCCTGACTTGCCCAGCAAAAAGTGATGTCTTTAGAGGCATAAGAGCAAGGCCCCTCCTTTCCCACCCAGCCTCCCTCCTCAAAGCCACATGTGAACTAAACAAGCTCTCTATACCTCCCTCCACTTGGTAATGGACAAGGCAAGTTCAGTCTCATGGGCTCTGCTAGACACAGGGATGAGGGACATGGGTACTTACCTTCCGGCCAGTCAAAGGGGTGGGACCAGGGCTCAGGAAATGGGAGCACGGCAGGCTGATGGCTTAGATACACTGAGTGTTAGGGGCTCAGCCAGGAGGATGGCCTGGAGGGGTGAGGTGGGTGAGGGGGCCCGTGCAGGAGATGACCAGAGGCTGAGAGAGAGCAGCCTGATGGCCACAGAAGGGGAGGTGTGAAACCAGTAAGGCCCCGAGGACCCCCCTTTCCAGACACTTCCTGAGTGCCATTTGCTTCCAGGAGCTTGGAGAAAGCTGAAGGACGAATTCTAAGTTCTTGGGCTACAAAATAAACTTTGGGAAGTAGGTGTCCTGGAGAAGATAACCTCTAGATACTGTCACGAAGTTTGTGTTACCCTTAGACTAGCCTCATTTATTTCTGGCGGAAGGTTAAAAACTATACAAATAATTTTAATGGACATGATTATGTTCTCATCACAAAATAATGTAGCACAGTTCCATAATTACTCAAAAATGATCCTTGTGTGAACAGCTATTAATTACTGAATAGCTTCGGAAAAAAGTTTCAGTAGATTTGGGAAGCATTGTTAATAACCCATTACGGTCTGTCTGGGGGGGTCAGATCACCCTGTCTTGTCAAAGCATAGATTTATGGTTCCATTTTTAATCATTTCAAAATAATTAAGAATGTGCTATGCATCTGACTGGGCAGATTTGAGGCACGAAATCCATGTATCTGCATTAGGAAGGCAACGGATCATTTCCGGCCAAAATGGAGATCAAAGCTCTTTCAATACCCATTTGGCAAGAACATGCACATTTTATAGCTCCTCGGAATGTTATTAGTGATTTTAGACAAATAGCATTCTGCGTTCTTTCTCTTTTCTGGTGGCCTTCTCTCAAGCCAAGAAAAGAAAATCACAAATTCCCAGGGACTTTTGACCTTGACTTGGAATTTCAAGGAGTCCAGCCATACACGGTTGCTAGTAGAGCTGGGGGGACATTTCTACATTACTTTTTGCCTTTGTCCAGAGTGGGTCTGGGGGAAACATCTCTGCCCTTTCCTCTGAGGGGGCCCCTTACCCTTTTGGGGGTGAGGCGCCAGAATCCCTTTTAGCTTAGCAACTTTCCTGTCTCCCTGGAACCTGGAACATGATGACATTTTGAGTCTTTGGGAGCAGCTCCAGCCCTCGGACGTCTCTGGAGTCCTTGTTGGGGAGAGGGAAAGGAGTTGATGCTTATTGAGTGTCTGTGGACACCAGGCACTGTGCTGGATACTGTACGTACATTATCTCAGCCCTCCACTAGTGTAGGTGTCACCATCCCTGTCTTGCTGGTGAGGAAATGGAAGCTCAGAGAGGTGAAGGGTCCTGACAGATTGTTTATCTTGGGAAGAAAGCCCATGACTGGAGAGAATATTTAGGTCTCATGCCATCTGATGCTTGACTTCCTTTGGTGACTTACCCATGAAGAGGTCATCTAGCCCAGGATTCTCCAATTCCTGGGGAGGGGTGCTCACTACCAAATGACCTGTCCCATTCAGCATGAGTAATGAGTATACGAGGGCTGTCTAGAAAAAATGTAGTCATTAATGCCTCCATTTTTCATATTACATGCTGTACACTTTCTGGATAACCCTCGTATATACTAATTGTTTAAACCAAAAATGCATAGAATGTCAAAGATGATTGCTCCCCTATGTCCCTTCTAATCCTAATCTCCAGAGGAAATCACTGTTAGTGTTTGAGTATGTATCATTCCAAATATCTTCCTTTGTTTGTATAAATACGTAATTTTTTTGGTGTATGATCATGCATACTCTATGTTATGCTTCTCACTCAATAACAAATTGTAGATGTGCTTTCAGATATGTATATTCATCTATTTCATTCTAGTGATCTATCCTCTATCAGCAATTCAATTCTCTCTCTCTCTCTCTTTCTCTGATTGGTTCTACCTTCAAAACACAATCTTCAGAATAGACTGGCCACTTTTTAACCACTTCTATCTCCTTGTCCAACTCCCATTTGAAGTGCTGTCACAGCCTCCTATCTGGAATGGGAGGGACCTCTGTCCTTGCCCTGCCCTATAGCCTATTCTGATCCCAAAGTCAGAGCATGTCTTTCAAAATGCAAGCTGAGTTACATCACTTCTCTGCTCAAATCCCTCCCACCAGAATAAAAGCCACAGCCCTCTCCTGGCCTCGGAGGCTCTCCATGGCCCTTCTCCACCTGTCATTTTGCTCCATGTCTTTGACTTCATCTCCCACCACTCTCCCCCTTGTTTGCTCTGCTTCTGCTGTGCTGGCCTACTTGTTGTCCTTTGAACTTGCTAAGCACACTGATGATGACTCAGAGCTTTTGGATTTACTGTTCATACCACTTGGAATGTTCTTCTCAGCAGGTCACGTGGTTCCCTCTCACTTCCTTTTAGATTTGTGCTCAAAGGTAGTAAAGGCTTTCCCTAACCACCTCCTGTAGATATAATTTCTTAAGGTAATTAAAATATTCATGTACACATACATCCCAAGTCAAAGCCAGCATTATACTACTAATGAAATCATAAAAAGCATTCAAATTTACATGAGGAGAAAGACAAATTTATTTAATTCATCTTTCTAGTCATGCACTTGCATTGCACTGATGGATTGAGCAGAAAAAGAAAGGATGTAGGCCTGGAGGTCCTCGACCCATCAAAGAATATACATATCTGAAAGCACATGTTCAATTTATTGTTGAAAGAGGCAGTAGTCTGATAAGCGAGCTGGAAAGAGGAGTGTGATGTTTGAATTAATGAGGTAGACAGAATGGAATGTTTGAAATAATGCTATTGATAGGGGAGTAATACCTGGGTGCAGGATGGACCATCCCTGTGGACATTGCTCACCTAGGAGGGGAGAGGCCTGA
Organism: Lyroderma lyra; assembly: GCA_004026885.1. Classification (NCBI taxonomy): domain Eukaryota; kingdom Metazoa; phylum Chordata; class Mammalia; order Chiroptera; family Megadermatidae; genus Lyroderma; species Lyroderma lyra. The sequence goes on from PVJL010008007.1 coordinate 67,007, forward strand.
GGTGGAGGGAAAGATGTGTGCCAGGTGCCTAAGTCGTACATGAATGATTACCAATTGTCAGGTGACACAATGAGGAGGCTCTTGGGTGTGGGGAAGTATTGATGTGACAGCGGAGAGGAAAGGGGCGACTTTACTTCCCATCCCCAAGAGCTGGATAAGTGGCATCATCCATGGGAGAGTTATCAAATTATGGAGCTGTCATTCTAGAAGGCCCAGCGCATCGTGAGGGTGTTGAGGGATCCCTGTCCTAGAGAACCACAACTATTAAATCCCTAACCGAAAATGTCAGCATCCTTAATAACATCGTATATTTCTAGCATTGTCTATTTGTTTCCCTTCACAGATTTCCAGTTTAAGTATAATTAGTGTCTGACTGAGGCCAAAGAAATTGCTGCTTTCTTCCTATACACTTCATGATTCCACTGTTGTCTCAGCTGGGGGATCACCTCTGAGCTCTGAATGAAAATCCCCTTTGGCTCTATTTGCATCCCCTCTTTCCATAGGCTCAGACCTGAGTCCATGAGCCCAGCTGGACAGTCTCTGGACAGATTCCCTTGCCCCACCGTATCCTCTGGTCGGCAGAGCCTAGGCATAGACATCAACATGGTCTCAGAGGGTGTCCGCAGCTGAGGCAGGGGGAGGGCCCCTGGTTTCTTGGGCAGTGGCTGTCGACGGGCTCCCAGAGAGGGCTGTCTGTGTCCATGAGAGAGCTCCCCGGAGACCCCATTTTTACTCCCAATTCTGGGGCAACTCAGCTTACTTGGGGATCACACCGGAGAATGCTTATAAAAAAGTCCAGCAGCTTTGCTAGTGCACAGTAGGTTGCTTTTTGGTTAGTGAAAGGCGTTCTGGTGGCGGCGGGGTGCCCAGGCCTGTGGCTCAGCATCTGTGCTGCTACGGGCTGCTGGCTGCAGGCCCCACGAGGCAGAACCGTCGCTCTCGTGGCGGAAGTTGCTGACTCACGGGCGTGAACCCCAGTGCAGAGCTGCTCCTAATGGCCTCGTATGTGTTTTCAGTTCTCAAATTTAAAACCATTTACTGCTGGGAACAGATGTTAAATTCAGGATGCTTGTCAACTGTTGGCGCCATACACAAAGAAGATGCTTAACATGAGAAGCCTGATTGAATTTTAAGTACAGTGAGCACCGTGGTTGGAACTAAAATAATTGCAACGGCAAACAGCTTATTGTGGGAGATGGGAGTGAGCCAATGGGAGGAGAAGCTGAACTTGAATTTGAAAACTCATGGTGTGGAGTTATATTGGGGATCCTACAGTGATCGTTCATTTAATACTTAAATGTAATAGAAACTCAAGCAGTACTTAAGGAGGACTAATACCAAATTCATTCATTCATAACTTGGGTGATCGCAAGAGAAGTCTTGTGGATTCATTAATAATATTAAGAATGGTAATCATCACGTATTAGGTGTCCCCTGGGTGCCAGACATTGGACTTGAATCTTTATATATCTGATTAATGTCTACACTGTTGATGATTCTCCAAGGCTAGGAGGAATGGGCAGTTTGGGTGATCCCCTGCTTTGGCCAATTAAAAAAATTGTGGTAAAATCACATACCATGAACCTTCCCATTCCGACCATTTTTACGCACCCAAGACAGTGGCATTAAGCACATTTGTAATGTTGTGCACTTATCCTCATTATCCATTTGCAGCATCTCAAACAGAAACTCTGCGCTCACTGAGCTGCCCAACTCTCCACGCCTCCCTCCCCCAGCCCCTGGTGCCCTCTATTCTACTTTCTGTCTCCATGAATTTGCCTTGGCCACATTTGATGTGGCCCCTGTCACCTCTACCTCACACCTGGCATCCAAATAACCAGGTTTGCTATTCTCATGGTGGTGACCCCTTTTGGGAGGCGGAGCTGGACAGGCCGGGCCTTGACCCCTGTGGACCCCCTGGGGCATTGCAGGAGGTTGTGCTCAGAGAAGGCAGGGTCTCAGCACCCCCCCTGTACAGGCCCTGGGCCAGCTTCCCGCTCTGCTCCTCGTGGTCTCGGGACTCGGAATGGCACGTGTGCCACATGCCCGCTGCAGCAGCCTCGTTTAGTCTTTAGACATGTTGGTCCTTCTTTCAGGGACTCGTCGTCCCTGCTCTCTCCTCTGCTTTACCAAGTGAACTTCTAATCCTTCAAGTCTCAGCTTGGAAGTTCCTCCAGGAAGCCCTCTCTGGTTCTGTCACGACTCTCCTCCTCAGCCGGGTGTGGTGACCTGCTCTCCCAGAGAGTTCTGCATGTCTTGTGTGTCACGTGGGGCTGCCAATGTCCGTTCACTTGCCCATCTGCCCCACCAGCTCGTGGGTTGTATGAGAGCAGGTCCCACTCAGCTGTAGCCCCAACATTGGCACCGTGCTTGGCACGTAATAAACGAGGGCTGTCCAGAAAGTACCCAGCCATGTAATACGAAAAATAGAGGCGTTTATGGCTGGATTTTTCCCAGACTCCCTCGCGTATTTGGTGAGTTGTGGGGTGGATCCCCCCCCACAGCTTCCCAGCCCTGGGAAGGGTCCCTGTGTGCAGCCGCTTTGCCGCCTGCTTTCACCGGTGTCTGCTGCTTGCTGTGCTCGGAGGGCCGCCCAAGCACACAGACTCCTGGGAAGAAGGTGTGGACGGAGGGTGTGCGGAGAAGTGACCAAAAGGCAGGATCTTGGAGCAGCAAGAGGCCCAGCCTAGCCTCAGCTGTCAATGTCCCCTGCTCGGGGAACACACCCTGACCCCTTGAGGGGACTGTGTGTTGTGTGGAAACGGGTGTTTGTTGAAATTGAAATGAGTTCAGATCAGGACTCTGTTTCCTTGTTTTGTTCTGAGGTTTGCTCCTCAGCAAGAATTCCTGGCTGCACTTGAAAGCTGTGTGTTGTGTCATCGGTCTGTTTCCTTCCTGTTGCTGTCATGGGTAGACTGTGAGCAAAGTGGATTTTAATTTTCCTAAACCCACAAATGTTGTTTCACTTTGATATGAAACAGAGATATCCTAGTCCTGCCTTGTTATGTGCTCCGTATGGTGGTCCAGATAATCATTGTGTAAATACGGGGTTGTAGGCTTGGATCTTGCATAAGGAAATCCATGCAAAGCACCAAGAGCATGGCAGCTGTCTTGGGAAAGTCCTTGGTGAGGTTGCAAGGTCACAGGTCGGGTGTTCAGCATGCATGCCTTGGCATGAAAGAAGCATGGCCAGCAGTGTCCAGTGGTATTATAGAGAAATGACATCTGGCTTAGGAAAGTCACGGCCTCTCATATCTATTTTTGTTTAATGTGTCCTCTCACAAGAGTACGTCTTATAGGTATGTATGTATAATTATTTAATTGCTAGAAGGCACTTAGTGATTAAGACAGGACTGAATTTGAATTCATGTTCATTCACATCCTAGCTCTGTGACCTTGGGCAAATCGCTTGCCTCTTTGGGACTCAGTATTCTCATCTATAAATTGGAGAGATCAACCCCAGCCTCCTTGAGAGGTTGTGAAGTGACATGAGATAAAGCCCGTCCCGTGCTCAGCACTAGGCCTCGCATATCACAAATGTTAAATATAGGATAGGTATACTTTTAATTCAATTATTATTTAGAATCCCTAACACAATGAATTAGGATGCCATTCTCTCACATTGCTACCAGACTGACTCTGGTCTCTATGGTCTCTCTTATTTCCAGGGTAAAATCATTAATGATTCTGGTTCTGAGAGTAATTTACTCTGCAGCCCAATAAGAGGACTGTAAGAGGGTATCCAGCCGCTCTATGCCTCCTTTGGGGATGTAGTTAACAGTATGACCATGAAAAAAAATAGAGAAATGTTTGCTATGGTTAAGGGATCTTTATGTGATTGGGGCAGGAGAGAAGGGACCTTGACCCTGTGTTATCGATTGTGCTCTCCTCAGCAGGGGAAGTTTGCTAGTGCTGTGCATGCATCATGTGTGTGTGTGTGTGTGTGTGTGTGTGTATGCATCGTCTGTGTGTGTGTATGCATGCATCGTGTGTGTGTGTGTGTGTGAGTGTGTGTGTGAGTGTGTGTATGCATTGTCTGTGTGTGTGTATGCATCTGTGTGTATGTGTATGCATATGCATCGTGTGTGTGTATGCATCGTGTGTGTGTGTGTATGCGTATGCATCGTATGTGTGTGTGCATTGTGTGTGTGTGTATGCGTATGCATCATGTGTGTGTGTGTATGTATCGTGTGTGTATGTGTATGCGTATGCATTGTGTGTGTGTATGCGTATGCATTGTGTGTGTGTGTGTGTATGCATCGTGTGTGTGAATGTGTATGCGTATGCATTGTGAGTGTGTATGCATATGCATCGTGTGTGTGTGTGTATGTATCGTGTGTGTAGTGTATGCGTATGCATTGTGTGTGTGTGTATGCGTATGCATCGTGTGTGTGTGTGT